>PGFW01024399.1:0-12449 GCA_003123925.1 Haematobia irritans
GACAATTTGGTCAAAATTCTTGACGTGGTAGAAAATTTTGTCAAAATTTTATTTCCATGGAAAATTTTGTTATAATTTGTTTCTATGGCAAATTTTGTCAACATTTTACATCTATATTTGTTTTATCCTTACCTGATTGATCTGTGTCTAAAATATGGAATATAGCCTCCAAACTACTAACATTCTTATACAGAGAGTCAGCAACACTGGTTTCTTGTGCTTGAGCTTCAATCTATGATAAAGAGAACACAACAACAACAAAAACAATAAACAAACTCCAAACCGTTAATTTTTGGTGACTAGGTCGCTTGCTTGCTTCAGGCGCAATGCTGCAACTAAATTCCTTCCCAAATTTCCAATTTCTTGGAAATTGGAGAGGGCAATTTTTCATTGCAGATAAGTGTACCGAAATTACGGTCAAAGGCATCGCCAAAATCGAATATTCGGTTTCGTTTTGTTGCTGTGTAATTCCTACGCATCACTCGGAATATCAACCAAATCCCCAAATATTTGAATTTGAATAGTTTCGACATTCCTACAAAAATATCAAATTAGGCTGACCGGATTTTTATAAACGTTGGAAAAAATTGATAAATTTTAAATCGGCGCTGGTCTGTTTTTTGAATGAAAATGATGTGGGGGCAAATAAGATTGGAGATCAATTCCCCAATTCCTACAAAAACGTCAACTGGCGATGGGTGTATCGGGGGAGGCGCACTCCACTCAAAATCTTGTTCGTTTGCGCAATCGCAGCAAAGCTCATTATGCTACAGATAACGAAGTCACTGGACAGATTGTTAATGAAAAGTTTTTGGGAAGTGAACAAAATTTCGAGACTTTTATTGGCCATAATCGGCAAAAGAATAAGAATTTTTGTGAAAAAATCATTTTAAATGAAACGGATTTGAGATTAAGCACTTGTGCATACTCTGTCTCATGTTGCGCTATAAAAGGAAAACTATATCGAAGCTTGGAGAATCGTTATGATGCGTGCTTTTTAATCGTTTTGTGAGTGTAGAAAAGAAACTCCAATAAACAACAGCAATAAAAGAAAATACATTTGCATTTATGGATGAGTATTTCATGTTAGGAATTATGTCGCTATTACGAAATATCCCGCAAGTCTGTACAGACCTACTACTCCCCCACCACTGTGTACACAAAAGAGGATAGTACAACAACAAAGCTTCGGTTGTTTTTTGATGGCTCTGCAAAAAACAACTACTGGTATTTTCTCTAAATGACACCCTACACTCGGGCCACGAATACAACCAAAACTTTTGCGACCGCTATTGCGGTTTCTGCTTTTTTAAAAATTTGGCTGCTCAGCGGAGAATATAAATGTAAAATGTACGCGATGTGTTTCATTGTTTCTTATCCAGATGATTAACTTGCAATGTATTTTTGTGGCGAAAATAGCCCACAAGAAAAAAAATACCAAAGTTTATAAATTGAACAGCCGTAACTTATGGTACTAAGTCCAGCAGCAGTTCTTGCAATTACGTGCCATGCAACCAGTTTAGCTGCTGATGAAGAAGACTCATTTCGCCGTCAGGCTCATAAAATTGTTAAGAGAGATTTTTACGTGGATGATCTAAAATATCTGGTGGAATTCTGCTGGAGGAGGTATGTGAAATAAAGAAGCAGATAACAGAAACTTTTAAAGCGAGGTAATTTTGAAGATAAGGAAATCGGTGTACAAATGATTCTGAATGTTTTGGATGGAGTTTCCCAGCAACTGACCGCGAAACATTTTTTGAATTCACGATCGGGACCGACATTACAAAAACCTTGGGTTTAGTATGGGACCCAAGATCTGACAGCTTTATTTTCGCATTTTCGCATTTTATGGATTCGAAACCTATTTCAAAAAGAACTGTGCTATCATCGATTGCTCGTTTGTACGACCCTCTGGGGCTAGTGGGCCCAGTAATAACTAAAGCAAAGGTTTTTATGCAAAAATCGTATGGAAAAGGCAAATCTGGATTGGGATGAAACTTTGCCGTCAATTCATTGCATTCGGATTGCTGAACTATATATCATCTTCTCAACTCGTTTCATGAAATTTGTTTTTTCCTAGAATTTGTTTACATTCCAGGGTCAACAATAACAAGCTTCACCGCATTTTGTGATGCCAGCTTATCGAGGCTTATGGGAACAATGTGTGTATTGAGATCGGAGTTACAAAGCGAAATAAAAATCACTTTGCTTTGCTGCTAAATCCCGTGTTAGGGCCCCCCTGAAAGCCTCTCACAGTACCCACTTGAGCTGTCTGACTGCAGCGGCTGCTAGCAGATCTGTAGAATCTATATCAAAAAACAAATTGGAATAGACTGCGAATATTTATTGTTGGTCCGAACTCTATGGTCGTTTTATCGTGGTTTACAGGAAAGAATCGTCTAATGTAATAATGTTTTTTTGTCGCTAACAAGAGTAAAGTCGCTATCCAACATTTAACTAATATATGATTTGGCATTATGTACCAACGGCTTGTAACCAGCAGACATTTATCGAGAGGGAGCCACCCCGGATAGAAACTCCCTTGCAAATACCTTTGAAGGAAGGACCAATTATTTTATACAAAGGTTCGGATTATTGGCCAAAACAGAACAAAATGTTTGAAAGAGCTGCCAGAGCGTCGACGTACTGCCCTCATCATTTCATCTAATTATGACTTAACTCTCGAATCCAAATATAAAAATTCATTTTATAAAATTCAACGTACTTTTGGATACATCTATCGGTTTTTTACTTCGACAAAACCAACAAGATATATTGGTGAGGCTCTCGGAATGGTGAAATAGAAAGGGACACAATCTTATGATTCGAAAACATACAGCTTGGTGAATTTCTCATTGGAATATAAGGCCTTGCAGAAAGGGAAAAATATGTAATTCTTCAAGCAAAACTAGGTTTTCGACTTTCGCACATATTATGATGGCTGATGGACTAATAGGTAGTCGGTGGGCCGTTTGCAAAGCTCATTTTTACCGTATGATGCTCAGCAATCCCATCATATTGCCGAAACTTCACCCAATAACTTCATCATTAATTAACATTATTATCATCACAAAATTTTACACGCAGGTCAAACAAAACTTTTGCTAGCAAACAATTCGACAAAAAAATACTGGCCTAGTTTGGAGGTAGAATAAACTGTAAGCTCAACGATCAACAAATTGTGTGAGGTGTTTTCGGTTTAAAAACCCATAAATTGCGGAGCATATAATGGGCAGCATTGCCGGAAACCGAGTTCGGCCAACCCGAGCATTTTTATATTACCGGGGCCCTCGATGTTTTGTGGCCCTTTCTTTTTATAAATTCGTACGTCAGAAATGGACCACCTATAAAATGCTATGTTTGCATTTATGTTTGTTTTACAACAAAGGCAACGCATTTGGAATTGGTAAAGGATCTTTCAACGATATCCTTCCTATCCTTCGCTTAAAAGATTTAATTTCACTTCGGGGAAAACTAAAAAACCATTTGTCGCGATAATGCCACGAACTCGTTGGGGCCAAAAATGAGCTGAGCAGATTGAGACATTGTTTTTTGACCATGCCGCATGCAGGAAATCTACTAATCAAGTGTACTGATAGATGAAAATAGTTTGGAAGTTTATCGCCTAGATCGCCGCAACCTTCGGTGGCCTTTGGGAGGCTGCGGTAAAGTCGGCAAAATACCACTTTTATAGAGCCGTGGGTCAAAATATTCTGAAATTTGACGAATTGCTAACATTGGTATGCCAAATTTCTGCTATACTTAATTCTCGTCCTTTGCATCCAATACAGAAAACCAATGATAATCGAAGGGTGCTAAACACCAGCAATTTTTAGTCGTGGGCCCACTTACCAGTTTTTCGGAGCAGGATGTTAACAAATCTGAATATTAAATACCGTGTAAGCAGAATGCAAAGGCTTTCCCAAAATTTCAGACAAATTTTTTGGAAGAGATGGAGCAGTTCTTATTTAACTCTCTTGCAAGAGCGAGGAAAGTGGAGAAAATTAACAAATAATATTGCTATTGGAGCAATGGTTATGGTGAAAGATGAAAATCTTCCACCGCTTATAATGGAAGTTAGGTCGAATTGTGGACACAGTACCTGGAAAAGATGGAATTGTTCGAGTTGCTATAGTTAAGACTGCAAGTGGAACTTCTCGTCGACCTGTATCGAAACTGGCAATTTTACCAATAGAAGAAAATGTTGAAAGCCGTAACCTTCCAACGGGGGGAGAATGTTCAAAGAAGCCACTGTGCCAGCCAAACGATAGAGATGTTTCCAATAGCTGCATTTAGCTACCAAAAGCAAAAAGCAAAAGCAAAGCACTGCATTAAGATCATTACAACTCTCAATTGCATTCTCTCAACATTAATTTGTATGTCAATACGTTAATTGATATGTACGTAACGCATCGATATGTACATCAGCTTGTGTGTAGCTTTGCTTTAAATCGATATGTGCATGCGCGTGGTGTATGTATTTCACTTGTTTGCACAAAATTTGCATATGATGACGTCACTAAGGGCCATAAAACGTAGCGGTGCAAATATTTGACGATCATTGCAAGCATACATATTTGTGTATTTTGTCTGCCTCATATGAATATGAATATTCTTTTTACTTTTAGTTGTTAAGAAAAATTGAAATAAACCAAATCGATTTCGCTAGAAAAAAATTGAAACACTTTTTATTCAAATTCAGCCTGTAAAAAGAGCGTTATAAGGCTTTTAACAATGGGCTTGAATATTAGTGCATACTAAATCCGTAGGTGGCAATATCAACACAGCCAGTGTTGCTAGAAGTAGGGAAAATTCGTATATGTGGGTTTTACTAAATATTTAGGCATCTTGTAGGGCACGTAGGGCCCGAATGTAGGACATTTTCAATCAACACAATTTGTAATAATTTTTTTACATTTTGGTGGCTCTAAGAGGAGGAAATTAAGAGAGCCGGGGCGGCAAGGCCTTGATCTTTAACAAGTGTGTGGTAAATTATATTCCTCCTGTAGAAAATTTTTTCAACATTTTTATTTCTATATTGTATTCTAAATTGTATTTCTATCAGAAAGTTTTCAAAAATATTATTTTATATAAAATGTTCTCAAAAATTTTATTTCGTGTGGAATTTTTTCTCAAATTTTATTTCTAATAGAATTTATTGTCAAAAGTTTTATTTCTATAGAAACATTTTCTCACAAAAATTTGTTTGAATAGAAAACTTTTTTCCAAAATTTTATTTTTATAGAGATTTAACAAAAAGATTACTAATTGGGTAACAATTTCTAGCCATTGTGACAAACCGTGATGGTAATACAAAATTCATATTCTAAGTTATATAAGCGTTGCAGTATTCATGTTTTAAGATAATAAAGTACTTAGAACCATTTTTGTTTTGTAAAATTTTTTAAATTTAACGAAAAATATAGTAAGGAAAATTGTTTGGGAATGTATGGGAAAGTAGGGAACTTTTTTTTGTCCTTGTAGGGTAAACCGAACATTTTCCCTGGCAACATTGACTATGAGCTATAGTCAGATTGACACAAAGCACCCATAGACATGTTACCCCTTTAATTTTCTTAAATATGTAAGCTGGCGGTTTATCTCCCAGACCTAATATGTTACCCCAATAAATGCTTATGATTACTAATATCTGTAATGGTGGTTTAGGGTATTAATAGTCGGCCTCGCACCCGACTTTCGTACTTTACTTACTTGTTTTTTTCCAATAGAAAATTAATGCCCAAACTTTATTTATTTAAGCATATTTTGTCATAAATTTTGTATTCTAAAGAATTTTTCCAAAATTTTATTGTCTGTAGAAAATTTTAACAAATTTTGATTTTTATAGAAAATGGTTATCAAAAATTTTTTTCTGATTGAAAAATTATTTCAAAATTTTATTTTTAAATGGTAATATTAACAAAAATTGTATTTTTTTATAGAAAATGTTTGTCAAGACTTTATTTCTATAGGAAAATGTTTGGAAAAAATTTTATTTCTATAAAATCTTTGTCAAACCTTTTTATTTGTATAAAATTTTTGTCAAAATTTATTATACCCTGCGCCACACTGTGGAACAGGGTATTATAAGTTAGTGCATATGTTTGTAACACCCAGAAGGAGACGAGATAGACACATGGTGTCTTTGGTAATAATGCTCAGGGTGGGTCCCTGAGTCGATATAACCATGTCCGTCTGTCCGTCCGTCCGTCTGTCTGTTGAAACACATTTTTGTGATTCAAGTCTAGTCGCAATTTAGTCCAAATCCCTTCAAATTGGCATGTTCTTTTGGTCAGAATGAGACCCTATGATTTTGGAAGAAATCGTTAGATTTTAGATATAGCTCCCATATATATCTTTCGCCCGATATGCAGTAATATGGAGCCAGCAGCCAGAGTTTATAACCGATTTGCTTGAAATTTTGCAGCAAGAATAACAATTGTATGTATAGCATGTGTGCAAATTTGATTGAAAACGTGTTCAGATTTAAACTTGATACTGCCCATAATATTCATTTCGCCCGAATATGAAACTTATATGGGCCCAGAAAACCAGAGTTTTGGCACGATTTGGTTGAAATTTTGCACATAGGGTGAATTAAGTAGTATGAAGTGTGAAAATGACGGTCAGATTTAGATATAGCTCCTTCATATAATTTACTCTGATTCGCGATAGGAACTAATGGTCCTAAATACGCAACATGTTTGCCAATTTGGTTCAAATCTGCAGGCTAGTCGAAAAGTGTAAAGATTTAGCATCTACAATATCGTCCAAACTTTTCGTTTGAATAATCATATCAATATTAATGATATACTCCCATGATATAGTTATATCGCGATTTAATCATATATGAAAGATATAGATATAATTTATATTAATTTATGTCATATTATAGTTAATTATATTTATAGGATATATATCATTAGATGGCCAATGGTGAATCGTTCAGATTAGATATAGTCATCATATTTTGATTGACAAAATGTCATACCATTCAATCGATGTAGTCCACAAAGTAAATGATCAATACATATATATCGAGCGATAAATCATAAATAAACTTTTGCGAAGTTTCCTTAAAATTGCTTCAGATTTAAATGTTTCCCATATTTATACCCTGCGCCACACTGTGGAACAGGGTATTATTTTTTACTACCATTGTGTTCCAGCCTAGTGCATTAGCCAACTTAAATTTTGAGTCTATAGATTTTGTAAAAGTTTATCAAATTCTGTCCAAATCGTGTGATTTTTAAATGTATGTATTTGGGACAAACCTTTATATATAGCACCCAACACATTTGACGGATGTGATATGGTATCGAAACTTTAAATCTACAAAGTGGTGCAGGGTATAATATAGTAGGCCCCGCCCGACTTTAAACATTCCTTACTTGTTTAAATAGAAAATTTTGTCAAAATTTTATTTCTATAGAAAATTTTGTCAAAATTGTATTTCTATAGAAAATGTTGTTAAAATATTATTTCTATAGAAAAATTTTATTTTTATAGAATATTTTTAAAAATTTTTTACTTATAGAAAATTTCTGCAAAATTTTATTTCTGTAGAAAAATTTTTTTCAAAATTTTATTCCTATAAAATTTTGTCAAAATTTATATTTCAAAAGAAAATTTTTTCAAAATTTTATTTATTTCAAAAAATTTTGTCCAAATTTTTTTCTATAGAAAATTTTGTAAAAATGTTATTTCTATAGAAAATTGTATTTCTATAGAAAATTTTGTTAAAATGTTATTTCTATAGAAAAATTTTATTTTTATAGAATATTTTTATTTTATTTGTATTTTATTTGTATAGAAAATTTTGTCAAAACTTTATTTCTATAGAAAATTTTGCCAAAATTTTATTTCTATAAAATTTTTGTCAAACTTTTGTTCCTATAAAATTTTTGTCAAAATTTTATTTCAATAGAAAATTTTGTCAAAATTTTATTTCAATAGAAAATTTTGTCAAAATTTTGTTTATTTTAAAAATTTTTGTCAAAATTTTTTTTTCCATAGAAAATTTTGTACAAATTTTATTTCTATAGAAAATTGTATCAAAGTTATATTTCTATAGAAAATTTTGTTAAAATATTATTTCTATAGAAAAATTTATTTTTATAAAAATATTCTACCAATTTTTACATCCATTGAAAATTTTGTCAAAATTTTTTTTCTATAGAAAATTTTGTCAAAATTTTTTTTTCTTAATAGAGAAATTTTGTCAAATTTTATTTCTATAGAAAATTTTGCCAAAATTTTATTCCTATAAAATTTTTGTCAAAATTTTATTTCAAAAGAAAATTTTGTACAAATTTTATTTATTTCAAAAATTTGTGTCAATTTTTTTTTCTATAGAAAATTTTGTAAAATTTATTTCTGTAGAAAATTGTATTTCCATAGAAAATTTTGTTAAAATGTTATTTCTATAGAAAAATTTTAATTTTATAGAATATTTTTATTTTATTTGTATAGAAAATTTTGTCAAAACTTTATTTCTATAGAAAATTTTGCCAAATTTTTTTTCCATAGAAAATTTTGTAACAAATTTTATTTCTATAGAAATTGTATTTGTATTTCTATAAGAAAATTTGTAAAATATTATTTCTATAGAAAAATTTATTTTATAGTATATTTTTACCAATTTTATATCCATTGAAAATTTTGTCAAAATTTTATTTCTATAGAAAACTTTGGCAAATTTTTTTTTCCATAGAAAATTGTGTAATTTTGTCAAAATTTTATTTCTTTAGAAAATTTTGTCAAAATTTTATTTCTATAGAAAACTTTGTATAGAAAATTTTGTCAAAACTGTATTTCTAGAGAAATTTGGCCAAAATTTTAATGCTATAAATGTTTTTGTCAAACTTTTATTCCAATAAAATTTTTGTCAAAATTTTATTTCAATAGAAAATTTTGTCAAAATTTTATTTATTTAAAAAATTTTTGTCAAAAAAAATTTTTTTCCATAGAAAATTTTGTACAAATTTTATTTCTATAGAAAATTGTATCAAAATTGTATTTCTATAGAAAATTTTGTTAAAATATTATTTCTATAGAAAATTTTTATTTTTATAGTATATTCTTACCAATTTATATCCATTGAAAATTTGTCAAATTGTATTTCTATAGAAAACTTTGTCAAAATTTTTTTTTCCATAGAAAATTGTGTAATTTTGTCAAAATTTTATTTCTGTAGAAAATTTTGTCAAAATTTTATTTCTATAGAAAACTTTGTATAGAAAATTTTGTCAAAACTTTATTTCTAGAGAAATTTGGCCAACATTTTATTGCTATAAAAGTTTTTGTCAAACTTTTATTCCTATAAAATTTTTGTCAAAATTTTATTTCAATAGAAAGTTTTGTCCAAATTTTATTTATTTAAAAAATTTTTGTTAACATTTTTTTTCTATAGAAAATTTTGTAAAAAAATTTAGACCCATAGAAAATTTGTCAAAATTTTAGACCTGTAAAAATTTTGTCAAAATTTTATTTCCATGGAAAATTTTGTTATAATTTGTTTCTATGGCAAATTTTGTCAACATTTTACATCTATATTTGTTTTATCCTTACCTGATTGATCTGTGTCTAAAATATGGAATATAGCCTCCAAACTACTAACATTCTTATACAGAGAGTCAGCAACACTGGTTTCTTGTGCTTGAGCTTCAATCTATGATAAAGAGAACACAACAACAACAAAAACAATAAACAAACAAAATTATTCGTGAGAATATCAAAGCAACTCTCTCTCTCTCTCACACACACACGCAAACTTACAATAGTATCGGTATCCAATAAATCTAAAGTTGTCAAATAATTAACTTCATTCACAGAACGCTCATTCAGAGATGGAGCCAATCGTGGCCTCAACAAACGCCATGGTAAACCCAAATTTGTTGCCTTTTCCATGGCATCACACCAATTCGAAATGCTTATATAACCTGGGTAAGGGGGAGAGGGGAGGAGAGTGAGTAAAAAAATGTTTGCCAATCATAAATCAAAGGAAATTATTCGAAAAAACAAATTTCAATTACCGCTATTTGTGGGGTCGTTTCGTCGAAACTCCTCTTCCAAATCATTGCGACGAGCCCTTAATCTGGCACCCAATTCCCGAATGGCTGAACTCTCCACAATGCCTACACGCTGGCGGAATGTTAATTGACGTGTCTTGGAAGCAGCGGAAATATATTGAACAAAATGTGGCTCCAAATGGGGATTCAATTTCATATAGGTCCCCCGATTTGAGCCAATGGCATAATAATTGGAAGCCGAAAATATGGTGACTACCTTCTCATCATGGACATATTCATATCCATCGACCTTACACTCATGCGAACGCACCAAATATTCCAATTTATGCTGTTCCAGGAAATTTCTGGTAACATCCGGTCCAAAGTAAGTACCAGCGCCACGTAGGCTATTGGGAAGACAGCCATCATTATGCTGGGGGTCACTCCACATAATATCGAAGAGCTGCAAGCAAAACAACAACAACATCAATAGAATGTAAAAAAAAATCAAAGAAAAAATTGAACAAAAACTTGGTAGTGTCATTGCATACGGCTTAGGCATCTCAATGAGAAAGTAAAAGAGAGAGAGAGAGTACGATAGAGAGAGCAAGCAATCTCTAATTAGATTTTTATAGCCTGCAAAAACAAAATTCCAATGTCCATCAATGACATGTCTTTGCAAATGGCAATTCAGATAACTTTATTATAGCCCCCATTGTAATGACTATCATCAAAGTTAAATGACAGTTGCTAAAATACGAGTACGAGACTGAAGCATCTCATAAAAGAATAAGCCAACAAGTTACAGGAGTCTATGGCCACCCAGCAAACTCAGATGGAGAAAATATCACAATATAAAAATTTACTCTCTATAGGAAATTTCGATGAAATTTAATCTCTAAAGGAAACTTCAACAAAATGTAATCTCTAAAAGTTTTTTTTCGATGAAATTTAGTTACTGTAGGAAATTTTGGAAAAAATACTATTTGTACAAAATTCGGTCGAATTTTATTCTATATAGAAAATTTCGTCAAAAGTTTTTTCTCTATGAAAAAAAAAAGCTTTGTCAAAGTTTTCTGCCTATAAAAAATTTCGTCGAAACTTATGCCCTGTGAGCATTACTTTCTATATAGGAAATTTAGTCTAAATTTACTGTCTATAAAAAATTTCCCCGAATTTTATTGTTTCTAGGAAATTTTGTCGTAATTTATTGCATATGGGCAATTTCATCGAAATTTACTGTTTATAAGAAATTTTGTCGAAATTTATAATTTATCTGAAATTTTTGTGAATTTTACGGTATATAGGAAATTTCTTCGAAATTTACTCTCGATAGAAGATTTCGTTGAAATTTATTCTCGGTAGAAGATTTTGTCGAAATATACTGTCTATAGGAAAATTTCCTTGAAAATTTACTATTTAAAGGTAATTTGGTGGAAATCTACTTTGTATAGGAAATTTTGTCATAATTTACTGTCTATAAGGAATTTTCGCAAATTTAACTGTCTGTAGGAAATTCGTCGAAAAGTTCTGTCTAAAGACGATTTATGCGAAACGTATTGTCTGTAGGAAATTTACTCTCGAGAAGCGATTTCCTGTCCTCTCTCTCTCTCTTACTCTCTCTGGGGAATTTCCACGATATTTACTATCTAAAGGAAATTTTGTATTAAGGAATTTTCGCAAAATTTACTGTCTGTAGGAAATTTCGACGAAAGTTACGGTCTAAAGACGATTTATGCGAAACGTATTGTCTACATGAAATTTACTCTCGAGAAACGATTTCCTGTCTCTCATCTCTCTCTTACTCTCTCTCTGGGAAATTTCCACGATATTTACTATCTAAAGGAAATTTTGTCATAAGGAATTTTCGCAAATTTTACTGTCTGTAGGAAATTTCGTCGAAAGTTACTGTTTAAAAACGATTTATGCGAAACGTATTGTCTACATGAAATTTACTCTCGAGAAACGATTTCCCTCTCTCTCTCTCTTACTCTCTCTGGGAAATTTCCACGATATTTACTATCTAAAGGAAATTTTGTTATAAGGAATTTTCGCAAATTTAACTGTCTGTAGGAAATTTCGTCGAAAGTTACTGTCTAAAAACGATTTATGCGAAACGTATTGTCTGTAGGAAATTTACTCTCGAGAGGCGATGTCCTCTTCTTCTCTCTCTCTCTTATTCTCTCTCTCTCTCTCTCTCTCTCTGGGAGATTTCCACGATATTTACTATCTAAAGGAAACTTTGTCATAATTACTCTCTATAGGATATTTGGTCTGAAGTTAGTCTCTTTACGAAAATTCCTCGAAATTTACTCTCTATACTCCGTGATAAGAGAGAAGTTCACCAATGTGGTATCACAATGGACTGAATAGTCTAAGTGAGCCTGAAACATCGGGCTGCCACCTAACCTAACCTACTCTCCATAGGAAATTTCGTCC
>PGFW01024400.1:13400-26880 GCA_003123925.1 Haematobia irritans
TTAGTTGCAATTAGCAGCCTATTATCAATCAAAACATGGTACTCACCTGTTTCCATTCGACTTTATCGATGCCTTCACCACCTGTCTGTTCAATTGGAGGCCGTAGTATTGACACGTACTGCATTAGGAAAAGGAAAAGACCAGCGAGCCAGGGAAAGGCATTACCACCATCGTCATCACCACCACCCCCATTAGCCCCAACAGTATTCGAGGTAAAGGAAATATGGTGCAATCGCAGACAATCCAAAACGGAAACATCCATAAAACGAAAAAAATCATTACGTGCAGAATCAAATTCATTTATCATTGCGCCCTACTTTTTCTTTCGTATATTTTCGTTTATGCCAATACGAGAAGATTTACATTTTAGAAACATGAAAAATCAAAAAAATTGACAACTTTGGTAAAAAGTCTTCCTCATTACATTTATGATATGCATATTAATTAAGAAGCAGTGTTTACAATAATGTAGATTTTCCTCTAATGGGATTATTTTCTCACTTTAAATGGTAACAACAAATTTTTGAGTCGCCAATATTTAGATTCTTTCACCTAAATGGGCGATTGTTTCTCAGTAAATAAGGACAAACATTTTGGGTTGCCAATATTCTGCGATTTTTTACCTAATTGTCAAACTTGGTCAAAATTTTATTTACTATAGAAAATTTTGTCAAATTTTTATTTTCTGGATAGGAAGATATTTATCAAATTTTTTTTCCATAGGAAAATTTTGTTAAAATATATTTTTGTTAGAACTTTTTCTCAATATTTATTTTCTATTATAGAAAATTTTGTTCAAAATTTATTTCTATTAAAAATTTCTTCAAGATTTATTTAGAAAAAATTTTGTCAAAATTTTATTTCTTTTTTAAAAATTTTTGTTCAATAATTTTATTTCTTACAGAAAATTTTTGGCAAAAATTTTATATCTAAACGAAAATTCAGGTCAATAACTTTATTTCTATTAAATTTTTTTTAAATTATGTTTCTTGAATTTTTTTTTTAATTTTTTTTCTATAAGAATATATTCTCAATTTTTTTTTCTCTAGAAAAATTTTATTCAAATTTTATTTCTATAGAAAATTTTGTCAAATATTTTTTTTCTTATTTTGAAAATTTATATCTAAAAGAAAAATTTTTCCTCGCAATTTTATTTCTTATAGAAATTTTGTCAAAAAATTTATTTCTAGCGAAATTTGTCAAAAAAAATTATTTCTATAGAAAATTTGTCAATGATTTTATTTCTGGTAGAAAATTTGTGTCAAATTTTTTTTTTTCTTTTGGGGAAATGTTAGTCAAATGGTTTATTCTGTAGGAAATTTGTAAATTTTTTTTCATAAGAAAAATTTGTTCAAAATTTATTTTTTGTATTAATTACTTTATTTCTACAGAAAAATTGTTGTCAAAATTGTATTTCTAAAGAAATTTTTCAAGCGATTCATTTTCTAGAGAAAATTTCGTCAAAATTTTATTTCTATAGAAATATTTTAAAAACTTTTATTTGTTTAAAATGTTGTCAAGTTTTTTATTTACCACAGAAAAATTTTTTAGGCAAAAATTTTATATCTAAAGAAAATTCAGTTAATTTTTTATATTCTATTTACAATTTTCATCAAAAATTGACTATTCTTTTAAAAAAATTATCCCCAATTTTTATTTCTAAAGAAAAATTTATTTCAAAATTATGTTTCTTTTGATTTTTTGTTTAAATTTTTTTTTCTATAGGAATATATTTCTCAAAATTTTTATTTCTCTAGAAAATTTTATTCAAATTTTATTTCTTCTAGAAATTTTATTCAAATTTTATTTCTATTAGAAAATTTTGTCAAATATTTTTTTCTCGATTGAAAATTTATATCTTAAAGAAAATTTCCTTCGCAATTTTATTTCTATAGAAAATTTTTGTCAAAATTTATTTCTAGCGAAAATTTTGTCAAAAAATTTTCTTAACACTTCTATTGTCTATAGAAAATTGTTCGTTCAAAATTTTTTTCTATAAAAAATTTCTGTAAAATTTTTATTTGTTTTTGAAAGTTGTGCGTCTTTAACAGGAAAAGGGGCAAAATTTATATCTATAAGAAAATTCAGTTCAAATTTACTTATTTAAATTTCATCAAAAATTTATCTCTTTAAAAAAATTATCCCCAATTTTAATTTCTAAAGAAAATGTTTTCAAAATATATTTTGTTAGCAAATTGTTAATTTTTAATTTCTATAGAAAATTTTGTCAAAATTGTTTTTCTTTAGAAAATGTTGTCAACATTTTATTTCTTATAGAAAAGTTTGATCAAAAATTTATTTCCTATAGAAAATTTTGTCAAATATTTTTTTCTATTAGAAAATTTATTTTTTAAAGAAAATTTTCTCACAATTTTATTTCTATAGAAATTTGCTCAAAATTTATTTCTAACAGAAAATTTTAGCTCAAAAATTTATTTTCTATAGAAAATTTGTGCAAAAATTTATTTTCTTATAGAAAAGTTTTGGTCAAATTTTTTTTCTTTGGGAAATGTTGTCAAATGTTTATTCGTTTAGAAAATTTTTGTAAATTTTTTTCCATAGAAAATTTTTGTCAAAATTTATTTGTAGAAAATTTTCTTAATACGTTTATTTCTGTAGAAAATGTTCAAAATTTATTTTCTATAGTTTATTTCTTAGAGAAAAATTTCGTCAAATTTTATTTTTCTATAGAAAATTGCGTCAAATTTTATTGTTTTAGAAAATGTTGGTCATTTTTTTATTTCTACGAGCAAAAATGTTTGGCAAAAAATTTATATTCTAAAGAAAAATTACAGGTCAAAATTTTATTTCTATAGAAAAATTTTACCAATACTACGAAGACTCCCTGTCAAAATTTTCTTCTGTGTTATGAAAAATTTGTAAACTTTTTATTTCTATAGTAAATTTTGATGCAAATTTTAGTTTCTATAGAAACATTTTGTCAAATATTTTTTTCGGTATAGAAATTTAATTTCTAAAGAAATTTTCTCACAATTTTATTTCTATAAAATTTTGGTCAAGAATTTATTTGTACGCCGAAAATTTTGTTCAAAAATTCATCATTTCTATTGGAAAATTTTCTGTCAAATTTTATGTCTATAGAAATTTTGTCAAAATTTTTCATTGTCTAATAGAATATCTTGTCAACTTTGTTTATGTTCTGCATAGAAAATTGTTTCAAATTTTTATTTATTCTGCACTAGCCAAAAATTTTTCCAGGCAAAATTTTATTTCGTTACGGAACTATTCTGAAAACTTTTTGTCAAAATTCTATCTACCAAGAAAACTTCTTATCAGCTCAACTATATTCTCTTATTTGCTCTATCAGGCAAAATTTTGGCAAAATTATAACCTCATCAGAGCGAATAATTTTCGTCAAAAATTTTATTTGCTCTATATGAACAATTCCTTTCAGTCAACATTTATATTTCGTAGTATTAATATTTCACACAAAATTTTATTCTGTCATTAATATAATTCTTGTCAAAATTTTATTCCTCTATTAGAAAATTTTGTCAAAATTTTTATTTCTATAAAAATTTTACTCCACAAATTTTCTATTATAAAAAAACTTGGTAAATCGTTAAGCAATTCTACCAATCTACCAAATGTAAAAAATCCGACCATTTTTGTTAGAATTCTTTACAAATCTCTGCAATTCGTGGTTGTTATTATTTAATGTTTACTCATAAATAAACTTTACAGAAAATTGCTAATTAAATTGTAGACCATGTTCAACAACCATCTAGTCACGTTCACATTTAAACATATGAATTTATCCATCTCCAGAACTCCGTATAAAACTTTGTTTCACCTATTCTAACCAGAAGGGATAACGTGAGATACTTCTTGAAACAGACGGACATCTTCTCAAAATTTGGAAACACCTAATTTATGAGACACTTTGCTATATTAGCACATTAAAATGAATCTCTCATAGGTTGGGGACACCTTCCAAATGTTGGACAAAAATTTAGCCGACCTTGGTGTTTATTCTTGAGAGGTTTCACTGTATATTGGCCAGACCATTTATTGGCACATCGAACAAAAGCCATATTCTAATTTATGGTCCCCACAATCATTATCAATCTATAACAATTTAAATATTTCATTGTGCAAAAATATTATGTGGTTGTCTTAGCTTTTGAATGGGACACAAAAAAAGATAAAATATATTTACAGCTGCCTAGGTTACACAAAATCATTGTTTTATTAATTTAATCACAATTACCAAGGGAATTGGGAGCCACCAGAATTAGTATAATAGAAAAGTCGCAATGGTTATCAATAATAAATTTATAGAGTGAATTAGTTTGATATAAAATTTAAAGATAACTAGAATTTCACCGTCCGTAAAACGAATTTGGTGATTATGAATAAAAAAGTCTCACAGAAAACTCTTTTTTCTATAAAAAAGTTTTTTCGACATACTTTTCTTACAAAACCGTCTCATAAACACCTTTTCTATAAAAAGTCCCACAGGACACTTTTTTTCTAAAACAAAAGGCAACAGAACGTTTTTCTATTAAAAGAAGTCTCACAGACAACTTGCTTTTAAAAAAAAAGTACTCAGAGACCTTTTTCTATAAAAAAAAGTCCACAAACACTTTTTTTCTATAAAAAAAAAGTCTACAACACCTTTTTAAAACAAAAGGCACAGCCAGAAGGATTTCTATAAAATACGGGTTTTTCTATTAAAAACATCTCACAGACATTTGTTTTAAAAAAATCTCGCAGAGACGCCTTTTTCTATAAAAAAGTTCCCACAAAACACTTTTTTAAACAAAAGGCCAACAGAAGGATTTTCTATAAAATAGCCTGACAGACACTTTTTCTATAAAAAAGGCTCTCCCAGACACTTTTTTATAAAAAAGTCTTCCCAGACACTTTTTTTCTATAAAAAAAAGTTCACAGGACACGTTTTTCTATAAAAATGTCTCACAGACACTTTTCTATAAAAAAGTCTCACAGGACACTTTTTTCTATAAAAAAAAAAACTCAACGACACTTTTTTTCTATAAAAAAATTTCAACGACACTTTTTTCTTATAAAAAAAGTCTTCCACAGACACTTTTCTTCAGGTAAAAATTAGGAGTATCACGCGACCACTCCTTTTTCCAGAAAAATTGTCTCACACATACACTATTTTTCCATTAAAAGGTCCACATACACTTACTTTCTATAACAAAAGTCTCCACATACAAGTTTTTCTATAAAAAAGTCTCCCATAACCTTTTGCTACAAAAAAAGTTTCACAGACACTTTTTACTATAAAAAGTCCCACAGACACTTTTTTTAGATGAAAGTATAACAGACACTTTTTTTGAAAAAAGCCTCACAGACTCTTTTGTCTGTAAAAAGTCCCACAAAAAACTTTTTTTCTATAAAAAAGTTCCCACAAACACTTTTTTAAAAACAAAAGGCCAACAGAAGGATTTTCTATAAAATAGATCTCACAAGGCACACTTTTTCTATAAAAAAGTCTCACAGACACTTTTTCTATAAAAAAGTCTCACAGATACTTTTTTCTATAAAAAAGTCTCACAGACACTTTTCTTCAGAAAAAAGTATCACAGAAACTTTTTCCAGAAAAATGTCTCACATACACTATTTTCTATAAAAAAGTCTCCCATACAAGTTTTTTCTTATAAAAAAGGTCTCCATAACCATTTTTGCTACAAAAAAAAGTTTCACAGACACGTTTTACTATTAAAAAAGCTCTCACAGCCACTTTTTTTAGAAGAAAGTATAACAGACACTTTTTTTTGAAAAAGTTCTCACAGACTCTTTTGTCTGTAAAAAGTCTCACATTACACTTTTTCTATAAAAAGTCTCACAGGACACTTTTGTTCTAGAAAAAGTCTCACAGACACTTGTTTTTTTTTTAAGTCCCATCCACTTAAGTTCATACGCACTCACACCTCTCTCTCTATAACAAACCAATCCACGCCCACAAGTGACTCCATCACTTCTTTTTAAAACAAAAGCACCAACAGAGGTTTTTCTATACAAAAAGACCTCACAGACATTCTTTCACCTACCCTCCACCATAGGATGGTGGCGCTATATTAACTTTTCATATCCGTTTGTAAACACATCGAAATATTTGCTCTAAGACCCCATAAAGTTATATATATTCTGCCGGTAGGACCGTGCGGAAATTCTGAGTCGGATCTAAAGGCAATGTCCGTCCGTCCCGCTCTGGTCCGTCCTGTCGTGCATGTCACGTCCGTGCCTGTGGAACATCACGCTCTCAACACTTCGCGAACCGAAACAAGCTACATCGACTCGAAAAACTTCGGCACAAGATACACCCCGCGTCGCGCTTCTGTGTTGTTATTGACTGTAGTCGAGTATGCGTTATTTGAAAAATCGTGCCATATCGGGACCACCGTTTACGTATAGCCCCATATAACCGATCCGCCAAAATTTGGCCTTGAGGACCCAAAATTCATCCGACTAGTCCGGTTTGAAACTTGTGGTTACCTGATGTTTAGTACTACGGTCATCTAACCAACCCATCGCTAAAACAATTGGCTTCATATCGGGGCCATAATTATAACTATAGCCCCCATAATAAAACCGATCCCACAGATTTGCCTCGGAGCCTCTTGGAAGCGGGCAAATTCATCGATCCTTGTTGAAATTGCGCGTACCTGATGTTAGTATTTCCGGACCTCTACATCAACCAATCGTCACAACCAAGTCTGCCCCTCCATATCGGTCATAATTATATATTAGCTCCCTATAACACCGATCCCAGATTTGCAACTCCGGAGCCTCTGGGAGGAGCAAAAATTCATTCCTGATCCAATTGAAATTTAGTTACGTGTGTTAGTATATACAGTCTCTATCATACCATGCGAAAAAATGGTCCATATCGGTTCATAATTACTATATAAGCTCCATATAAATACCGATCCCAGATTTGACCTCAGGAGCCTCTTGAGAGCGATCCGAAAAATTTCATCCGATCACGTTGAAATTTGGTACATGGTGTTTGTACTATAAGTAATCTAACAACCATGGCAAATTGCGTCCATATCCGGTCCATAATTATATATAGCAAAAGTCATCCGATTTAGCGGTTGAAATTTCGGTACATTTGTCAATATATGGCCTCTAACAGCATGTAAAAATTGCGTCAACTATCGGTCTTTAGTTAATATTAATAGCCGATGATTATTACACAAAAATTGGTCCATATCGCCAAAAATAATTCTTACCAAAACTTTATTTCCATTTAGAAAAATTTTGTCAAACTTTTTATTACTATAGAAAAGTTGTTGTCAAAATTTCATTTTATAGAAAGTTTTGTCAAAACGTTTATTTCTACTAGAACAATTTTGTCAAGTTTTTATTCTATAGAAAATTTTGTCAAAATTTTTTTTTTATTTTTGTCAAACTATATATCATTAGTATTTAATCGGCCTTTTTTGTTAATAACTTGTACCCCGTATGGCGCTAACATTACAATTTAGAAGACAGTGTTTAAACAAGTTTTAACGATTAATCGGCAAGTGTTATTCGCCAACCCAAGTAAATTCGATTGTGGATGACAGCCTTTAGTAGAAGTTTCCTACGCAATCACATTGGTGAGGGTTACATAGGATTCGGCCTGGCGAAACTTACGGCCGATAGTATTACTTGTTTTCTTAAAAAAAAAGTCTCACAGACACTTTGTTCTGAGAAAAAAAATTCTACATTACACTTTTTTACAACAAAAGGCCACAGACGGTTTTTCTATAAAAGAGATCTCACAGAACATTGTATTAAAAAAAAAGTCTCACATTCCACTTCTTTTTCTATAAAAAAGTCCACAGAAGGCATTTTCTACTAAAAAAAGTCTCACAGACACTTTTTTTACCAGAAAAATTGGGTCTCACAGAACAACTTTAATATTCTAATTAAAAAGCCTCCCATACAAATCTTTTCTATAAAAAAAGTCTCCATAACCTTTGCTACAAAAAAAAAATTTCACAGGACACATTTTTACTATAAAAAAAGTCTCACAGACACTTTTTTTCATATAAAAAACTCATCACAGACACTTTTTTCTATTAAAAGTCTCACAGACACTTTTTTCTTATAAAAGTCTCACAGACACTTTTTCTATAAAAAAAAATCTCACAGACACTTTTTACTATAAAAAGTCTCACAGACACTTATTTTCTATAAAAAAAGTCTAGAGAACATTTTTTTCTATAAAAAAGTCTCACAGACACTTTTTTTCTTATAAAAAAAAATCTCACCGACCAAAACTTTTTTCTATAAAAAAGTCTCACAGCACTTTTTTTCTTATAAAAAAGTCTCACAGCCAACTTTTTTCTATAAAAAAAAGTTCTTCACAGACACTTTTTTTCTAATAAAAAAAGTTCACAGACAATTTTTTCTATAAAAAAAAAGTCTCACAGACAATTTTTTCTTATAAAAAAAGTCAACAGACACCTTTTTCTATAAAAAAGTCTCACAAGAACTTATTTTCTATAAAAAAAAGTCTCACAGACACCTTTTTCTTCTATAAAAAAAAGTCTCACAGACACTTGTTTTGTTCTGTTTATTTAAGTTCTTACCGACACTTTTTTCTTATAAAAAAAAGTCCCACAGACACTTTTTTAAAACAAAAGGCCAACAGAAGGTTTTTCTATAAAAAAAAAGGACTCACAGACATTTTTTTTCTAAAAAAAAGAGTATAACAGGGACACTTGTTTGAAAAAAAAAGTTCCACAGTCAACACCACTGTTTTTTCTATTAAAATAGGTCCCACAGAAGGATTTTCATAAAAAAGTTCACAGGACATCTTTTTTCCAGAAAAATGTCTCACAGACCTTTTTTCTTATACAAAAGCCTCCATTACAAATTTTTTCTATAAAAAAGTCTCCCATTAACCTTTTTTGATACTAAAAAAAATTTCACCGACATTTTTACTATAAAAAAAGTCTCACAGACACTTTTTTTCTATAAACGTCTAGCAGACACTTTTTTTCTATAAAAAACTCTCACAGGACACATTTCTATAAATAAACTCATCACAGGCACTTTTTTCTTAAAAAAACCTCACAGACACTTTTTTCTATAAAAAAGTCTCACAGACACTTTTTTCTATAAAAAAGTCTCACAGACACTTTTTTCTATAAAAAAGTCTCACAGACACTTTTTTCTATAAAAAAGTCTCACAGACACTTTTTTCTATAAAAAAGTCTCACAGACACTTTTTTCTATAAAAAAGTCTCACAGACACTTTTTTCTATAAAAAAGTCTCACAGACACTTTTTTCTATAAAAAAGTCTCACAGACCACTTTCTTTCTTAAAAGTCTCACAGACACTTTTTTCTATAAAAAAGTCTCACAGACACTTTTTTCTATAAAAAAGTCTCACAGACACTTTTTTCTATA
Source organism: Haematobia irritans (assembly GCA_003123925.1). Taxonomy (NCBI): domain Eukaryota; kingdom Metazoa; phylum Arthropoda; class Insecta; order Diptera; family Muscidae; genus Haematobia; species Haematobia irritans. The sequence goes on from PGFW01024400.1 coordinate 22,797, forward strand.
AAAAAGTCTCACAGACACTTTTTTCTATAAAAAAGTCTCACAGACAACTTTTTTCTCATTTAAAAAGTCTCACAGACAACTTTTTTCTATTAAAAAGTTCTCACAGACACTTTTTTTATTAAAAAGTCTCACAAGACACCTTTTTTCTATAAAAAAAAGTCTCACAGACACTTTTCTATAAAACAAGTCTCACAGACACTTTTTTCTATAAAAAGTCTCACAGACACTTATTTTCTATAAAAAGTCTCACAGACACTTTTTTCATATAAAAAAGTCTCACAGAACACTTTTTTCTATAAAAAAGTCTCACCAGACACTTTTTTTCTATTAAAAAAGCTCTTCACAGACACTTTTTTCTATAAAAAAAGTCTCACAGACACTTTTTTCTATAAAAAAGTCTCACAGACACTTTTTTCTATAAAAAAGTCTCACAGACACTTTTTTCTATAAAAAGTCTCACAGACACTTTTTCTATTAAACAAAGTCTCACAGACACTTTTTTCTATAAAAAAGTCTCACAGACACTTTTTTCTATAAAAAAGTCTCACAGACACTTTTTTCTATAAAAAAGTCTCACAGACACTTTTTTCTATAAAAAAGTCTCACAGACATTTTTTCCAGAACTTTTTTTCAAGAAGCAAGTATTAACAGACACTTTTTTTGGAAAAGTCTCACAGACTCTTCTTTAAACTGTAAAAGTCTCACAGGACACTTTTTTCTGATACAAACAGTTCTCACATGACACTTTTTACTATAAAAAGTCTCACAAGAACACTTTTCTATACAAAAAGTTCTCCAGACGCACTATTTTCTATTAAAAAAGTCTCACAGACACTTTTTTCTATAAAAAAAGTCTCACAGACACTGTTCTCTAGAAAAAAGTATCACAGACACTTTTTTCCAGAAAAATGTCTCATATACACTTTTTTCTATAAAAAGGTCTCACAGACACTTATTTCTATAAAAAGTCCCTCCCATTACAAGTATTTTCTATAAAAAAAGTCTCCCATAACCTTTTTGCTACAAAAAAAACAGTTTTACAGGACCACTTTTACTTATAACAGTCTCACAGATACTTTTTTCTACAAAAAGGGTCTCACAGACACGTTTCTTCAACAAGAATCTTCACACATCTTTTTTCTATAAAAAAATCTCAACAGGACACTTTTTTCTATTTAAAAACAACCTTTGCTATAAAAAAATTCACAGGACACTTATTTTAGCAAAGAAAGTATAACAGACGCTTTTTTTTTTTAAAAACGTCTCACAGACTCTTTTTGTCTGCTAAAAAGTTCTCACTTTACACGTTTTTCATATAATCAAAAAGTCTCCACAGACACTTTTTTCTTTAAAAAAGTTTTCACAGACACTTTTACTATTAAGACAAGTCTACCAATGACACTTTTCTACAAAAAAAATCTCACAGACACTTTTTTCTTTATTTTTTCTAAAAGACTTCACTACACTTTAATCTATTTATTGCAACTCATTATCGTCACCCGTAAGCTTTCTCAAAATTCTTCTTATAGACTTGCAATCTCTTCAAATGCGATAACACAATTTCTTTTGTCAAATTCAAATTCATTAAAAATTCTATTTTAATTTTTCCATAATTCATAATTCATGAAATTTTCCAGATTTTCCCCGAAAAGAAAAATTTTCACTCCATTAATACAAAATTTGTTCACAATTACTTTCATTATCTTTGTGATGGTCCTTAGTTGCAATTAGCAGCCTATTATCAATCAAAACATGGTACTCACCTGTTTCCATTCGACTTTATCGATGCCTTCACCACCTGTCTGTTCAATTGGAGGCCGTAGTATTGACACGTACTGCATTAGGAAAAGGAAAAGACCAGCGACCAGGGAAAGGCATTACCACCATCGTCATCACCACCACCCCCATTAGCCCCAACAGTATTCGAGGTAAAGGAAATATGGTGCAATCGCAGACAATCCAAAACGGAAACATCCATAAAACGAAAAAAAAGAAAAATATCAGTTAGCAAAGTAGTAATAGGGCCAAATGTAAACGGAAAAATAAAGGTCAGTAGCGGAAATATGATTTAACAATGGTCCTTAGACAGCACGTTTTTTTTAAGGTTCCATGCAATTGAGTATAACATCATCGTTCCGTAATACTAAGGCCACCACCGAAGTTATTAAATTTGTAATGAACTGGAACTATTTGTGCATTTTTAATTGGTATACGGAGATAGCATGGATAATATGAGCACATGAATTTTGTAAATGGAGTGGAAGCACCATAAAGTATCAGCAGTTAGACAAATTTTTCTATAGAAATAAAATGTTGACACCATTTTCTATAGAAATAAATTTTTGACAAAATTTTCTATTAAAATAAAATTTTGACAAAAATTTTCAAAATTTTATTTCTATAGAAAATTTTGTTAAAATGTTATTTCTATAGAAAATTTTTGTCAAAATAAAGAAAAAATTTCTATAGAAATAAAATTTTGATGTTTGTCAAATAAATTTGACAAACATTCTTTTCCTCTGTTGGTTAAGCTACACATGTAGTTTAGTCAATGCATGGTTTTAAGCTGCAATAAAAAACAACAACAATGCTTAAAGAAAAACCCAACAATAACAAAACAAAAAAGAATAGAAATAAAATTTTACAAAAATTTTCTATGGAAATAAAATTTTGCAAAAATTTTCTATAGAAATAAAATTTTGACAAAAATTTCTATAAATAAAATTGTGAAAAATTTTTGCATAGAAATAAAATTTTGATAAGATTTTCTATAGAAATAAAGTTTTGATAAAAATTTCTTAGAAATAAAATTTTGAAAAATTTTGTCAAATTATTTTGAAAATTTTGTCAAAATTTTATTTCAATAGAAAATTTTGTCAAATTTTCAAAATTTGTCTTGTCTAACTGCTGATACTTTATGGTACTTACACTCCATTTACAAAAATTCATGTGCATCATATTATCCAAAAATTTCTATAGAAATAAAATTATAGAAATAAAATTTTGATAAAAGTTTCTATGGAAATAAAATTTTGACAAAAGTTTCTACGGAAATAAAATTTTGACAAAAATTTCTATAAATAAAATTGTGAAAAATTTTTGTATAGAAATAAAATTTTGATCAAATTTCTATAGAAATAAAGTTTTGACAAAATTGTCTATAGAAATAAAAATTTGAAAAATTTGTCAAAATTTATATTTCAATAGAAAATGTCAAAATTTATTCAATAGAAATTTTGTCAAAATTTTATTCAATAGAACAATTGTTGTCAAATTTGTCTAACTGCTGATACTTTATGGTATCTACACTCCATATGCAAGAAAAAAAAATTTCAAATTTCTATGGAAATAAAAATTTTGACAAATTTTCTATAGAAATAAAATTTTGAAAAAAATTTCTAATAAAATTTTAAATTTGTACAAATTAATTTGAAAAATTTTTTAATAATTTATGTCAATAGAAAATTTTGTCAAAATTTTATTTCAATAGAAAATTTTGTCAAAATTTTATTTCTACAAAAATTTGTTTAAATTTTATTCTATAGAATATTTTGTCAAAAATTTGTCTAACTGCTGATACTTTATGGTACTTACACTCCATATGCAAGAAAAAAATTTTGCAAATTTTCTATGAAATAAAATTTGCAAAAATTTCTATGAAATAAAATTTTGCAAAAATTTCTATAAATAAATTGAAATATGTTTCTATAGAAATAAATTTTGATAAATTTTTCTATAGAAAATTAATCAATTTTTGAAAAATTTTGTCAAAATTTTATTTCTACAGAAAATTTTGTTAAAATTTTATTTCTATAAAATATTTTGTCAAAATTTGTCTAACTGCTGATACTTTATGGTACTTACACTCCATTTACAAAATTCATGTGCTCATATTATCCAAAAAAATTTCTATAGAAATAAAATTTTGAAATTTTCTATAGAAATAAAATTTTGACAAAAGTTTCTACAGAAATAAAATTTTGACAAAAATTTCTATAAATAAAATTGTGAAAAAAAAAATCTATAGAAATAAAATTTGACAGAAATTTTCAATGCGTAACTCTGCCTTTCATCCTCAAACTGT
>PGFW01024423.1:0-13422 GCA_003123925.1 Haematobia irritans
CTGTGGTATTAGAATAAATATGTTTGAGATACTTGTTTTCCAAACGTTTTTTTTTTAGTATAAAGATAAATCGTAAAATCATCTTGATTGATAAGGCTCATTTCTATCTAGGTGGCTACGTCAACAGGCTTGTTGCGGCATCTGGGCCTCTGAAAAGAATTATTGTTGATGGTTGATTTTACAGTGGCAGAGTCTGGAGTCAAGTCCAATTTTTCTTCATCTGTATTGTTTCCTTCGAAAGGCCACCGGGAGCCTTCGTGGTGCATGCTCTCCTCCCAGTTTTGATCAATCACCAAAAAGTCTGTCTCTTATTCACCAAAGATGGATTATTCCCTCTCGGTAATGCTTCTCTAATTGGCTTCACCGTAACGTGACATGCCGTTCGCAGACGACTATAAAAAGGAGGTCCCTTCCCATTGAGCAAAATCACTCAGTGATGAAAGAGAAGTTCACGTTTTGTGGTGGACTGAATAATCTAAGTGAGCCAAAAATANTGCCCTTATACTGGCAAGATGAGGCATCCACATAATGCGGATCCATACATTTTTGGAATAGGCTTTGATTCTATTTTTAAGTTAAGTTCTGCTTGCAGGATTACGCTGTGGTCCAACTATCGTTGTAGACTATGGATCTATGGAGCAGGTACGCGCCAGTCCGGTCCTCTCAACCATCTTTGATCCATCGGCATAACAACTATTGCGTTCTGATATCCAAACTGGAATCCCTAACTCCCAAACCATATCTCTGGCGCCGAGATATGATATAAAATTCGTGCACTGGATTAGCGTAGTTACTCCCTCGTATATCTAGTCGGTCATTTCTTTTGGTTCAGGCTCCATTTCATGTCTACCATTCTTCTGAATAGTGTCCAATATCTATCTGTAAGCCTTTAATTAATATTTCTGCCTAATGTTGTGTTAAGTATTTAACCCTATCAGATACTAGGGACCCACCGTTGTGCAATGGTTAGCATGCCCGCTTTCCATACACAGGGTCATGGGGTTCGACCAAACACCAAAACGTTTTTCAGTTTTTTTTGGGGTTTTTTGACTGCTGGCCATTCGTAATTCGCCTTCTTCTCTTAAGAATATAAAGTGGCGTTCGAATGTCCCATAATTCCGTGGCATTACGCTTGGATTAAGATATTCAAGCACACATGCCGTGAAAGAAGAAAAACGTTTCGTATTTAACATAACGCACTCACATTACATCCCAAACCAACCGCAGGGGGAGAAAAGCACGCACGCGTTCACCTAAGAGCTCGCGTAACCGACAAACCCAACCTTTTTTCGCTGTACCTGCCAGCAGAATGGATGGTGGTGCCTCTGCCAGGCTACTAAAGGCATAGAATTCGATTCAAGTGCCTTTGGTTTGAGTTCTTAAATTAGTATGAATAGTTAAAAATGTCATGAGTTCCTATGGGTGTGGAATAGAAAATTCCAATTCTCCATAAGTCAATCGCGATCGTTTGGCGTAAACTTCAGTCGCATCAGTAACAGCTTTTGCCCCCACACAAAAAGTCTAAGAGTACATCGCTCTCTCCACGTTCAAGCTTAATCTCCCGCAACCCAAAATGATAGTACTTCATTTTGCAACGAGACACGCATGCGTGCATAGATGTGAATGACAGCAGACGATGACAGTTAATGATTAAAGGTAAACAAGGAATCCAATTACTATAACTGAACAAATACCATACATTGTAGAGGTAGTTGGTAGCGTATCGAACTCCCGAGAGGAAGACAAAGAATACATATTTTGTCTTTAATCACTGATGACATTACCATTCAATTCGATTAGGAGAAATGTGTACACTGGGCTCATTCGGTATCGTTTTGTATGTAAACAACTTTTGAGGTTGACGGATTTACATGGACAATCCAAGGGAGGAGTATAATCCAGGCTAGTAGTAAAGGTGATTCTTTTGAGGTTAGGATTTTCATGCATTAGTATTGACAGACCACGTGGGATTTCAGACATGGTGTCAAAGAGGCAAGTGCTCAGTAGCTTGACATCTTCAGCATGACATAGACTTGCTAAACGAGCCACAACGTCGAATTTTCAGTTGAATGGGCCCTAGAAAAAGTGGCAAGAAAATCGCTTTTTTATCCGACAAATTTTGTTCAGCGATGGCTTCAATTTCTGTTGAATTGGCTACGTAAAATAAGCAAATAATTGCCGCATTTGGAGTGAAGAGCAACCAGAAAAAGCCGTTCAAGAACTGCCCATGCTCCGAAAATGCACTGTTTGTGTGGTTTGTACGCTGGTGGAAATCATTGGACCGTAATTTTTTCAAAGATGCTGTTGGGACGCAACGTTACGTGACATGGGCCCCCGGATTTTTTCGGCTACTCGTTCGATGCTAACAACTTTTTGTTGCCAAAAATGGAAGAATGAACTTGGTTGACATTTGCGTTTACAACAAGATGGGCGCTACATGCCACCACAGCTCGCGATTTCTATGGCCATTTTGAGGGAACTTCGGAGAAACAATTAATCTCAAAGAAACTGGACCGGTAAGTGGGCACCGAGATCATGCGATTTGACGCCTTTAGATCTATTTTTTGTGGGGTTACGTCAAGTCTAAGTCTACCAGAAATAAGCCAGCAAACTATTCCAGCTTTTGGAAGACAACAGAATTTCCAAAGAATTCTGCTATTCCGGCTCGAAATGCTGAAAAAGTTGCCAAAATTGGACTTTCCGAATGGACCAACCTAAGACGCAGGGCCGCGGTCAACATTTAAATTGAATTATCTTCAAAAAAGTAAATGTCATGGACCAATCTAACGTTTCAAAATAAAGAACCGATGGAGATTTTTCGCAAAATTTTAATGCGTTTTTGTTTTTAAAAAAAAGGTTATCAAGCTCTTAACAAATCACCCTTTATATATCGAATGTTTTCAAAATTGTAAGGAGAAATGGATTTACTGCAGGTTGGGTACTTCTTACACAGATCCTATTCTATCATACTCTGAGTATAATTTGAAACCACCCAAACTGTAATTTTGGCAGTAGGTTAATTAATATACAAATAATCTATTCGAATATAAATAACAATATAAATTACCAGGCATTTCGCAAGACATATCCCAGTGTATGGCCACACTATACTGTACGTTTGACGGCATAACGCAAACTGTTAATGTGATCGCTAACACATTTATCGACTATTTAAGTCATCACCCGAAGATTCGTGGCGATTGCCATACTGTACAGATCTTTAAAAACACAGACATTCCGTCAGATAAAACTTGTAGTCTGACGGGCGCACTTAATCAAAAATTATATTTCAAATTTCAAATTTGGACATAAATTAAAACAAATCAACACAATATTTGAAGTAAAAAAGTGTCTTCAAAATAAAAGTCTTGAAAGACCATCTCTTATTTTTGGATCAAAGACAAAAATAATCGTGTGTTTTAACTATGGTAAATTTTTTTAAAATTTTTAAGCATCAAATTGCCCTCAGCTTTTCGTATATAGATTTTTATGGTAAAAAATATTTGACCTTTAATTTTAGACACCGTAACTTACATCGACATTAGGACAATTTCTTAAAATAATAAAAGGAAGTTCATTAATGTTGCCTTAATAATTTTTTCATTAAATTGTTGTTAAAAATGAATTGTTTCGCCTCAAAAAAAAGTACGTTATGAAGTACAAGAAAAATTTCCTTAACAATTGAAGATAACTGCGTTTTAAGTAAAATTTTAATGGAACTAATCTTTAACTGACGTTTATTTGTACATGAAGAGGTTCAAGAGCAATATTCTATGAATGCGATCATCCTTAATTTTAATTTTATGCAATTACATTTTTTAAATTGAAATGTCTTCAATCACGAAAATGATGTAATCAATCACAGTTTTAATTGGCAACACAAAACATTAATTAGAATTTTCATTAGCAAAATTTCAGTTTATGTTTTAAGACTTGATTCAACTAAAATTTTTAATTGATGTTGATTGCAAAACTTCAATAATTTTTTTTTTAATTTAAAAAAGTAACTATTTTTATTTTTTAAAAAATTGATTGTTTTGAAATAAATCTGTTAATTAAAAAACAAAAAAAATTAACTGACTTAGCCCTCTGAGGTCTGATTAAAAAAAAATAAATGTATCAAATTATTTTAAATTGTAAAATTTAAAAACTTGCAATCATTGAGAATAACAATATAAAAAGCTTTTCAAAATTTAGGCTAAGGCATCTATCTTGAGTCCTTTTGTTTAAATTTTGTTTGTTTGAGTTAGGGAAACCTTTTGACTTTCCATTTATCGTTATTAAGTGGAGTTTCTTACAGTGACATTATATTTTTACTCATGTAAACTATAGCAAAAAGGAAGAATGGAAATTTCAAAAAAAAAAAAAAAAAAAAAAAAATGAGTAAAAAAAATTTAAAACTTGTTCTTCAGCGTCATGAACAATTCTGGCAAATTTTTAGGGACATTTTAAAACCTTTTTTTGATGGAAAATTCGAATTTAGTATTTTTTGCTTCATATTTGTTGTTAAATTTGTTCAGGACGCTTGAAGACATTTTTTAAATTTTTTTAACTCATTTTTTTTTTTGAAAATTTTCATTCTTCTTTTCTATATTTTAACATAGTAAAAATAATGTCATGTTAAAAACTCCACTTAATAACCGATAAACTGGAATTCAAAAAGGGTTTCTAACTCCAAAACAAATTTAAAAAACCAAAGACTCAAGATAAGGCTTAGCCTAAATTTTGAGGCTTTTTTATATTTTTTTCCGAATGATTGCAAGTTTTTTTAAATTTACACATTAAAAATTAATTGATACATTTATTTTATTTAATTCAGATCAGAGGGCTAAGTCAGATTAAATTTTTTTTGTTTTTATTAACAACTTTATTTCAAACAAATCAATTTTTAAAATAAAAAATAGTTGACTTTTTTAATTAAAAAAAAAATTATTGAATTTGCAATCAACAATCAATTAAACAATTTAGTTGAATTCAATACTAAAACATAAAACTGAAATTTGCTAATGAAATCAATTAATTTTTGTGTTGCCCATTAAACTTGTTGATTGATACCCATCATTTTCGTGATTGAGACATTTTCAGATTAAAAAAATTAATTGCATAAAATTAAAAATTAAGGAGATCGCATTCATTAGAATTTGCTCTTGCAAACCTCTTCATGTACAAAGTAAACGTCAGTATAAAGATTAGTTCATTAAAAATTTTAATTAAAACAGTTATCTTGCATTTTAACGGAAATATGTTCTTTAACTCTCATACGTACTTTTTTTTGGAGGGCGGCGAACAATTGCATTTTTTTAAAACAATTTAATGAAAAATTACGTAAAGCGCAACATTCTATCTAACCTTCCTTTTATCTTAGATTTTTTAAAAGAAATTTGTCCTTAATGTCATGTTAAATTACGCGGGTTCTAAAAATTAAAGTCAATACTTTTTTACATAAAAAATCTATATAAAATACGGGCAATTGATCTTAAAAAATTTTTAACAAAAAATTTACATATTTACAACACGATTTATTTGTTGTCTTTGGATCAAACAGAAATAAAGAGATGGGTCTTTCAAGACTTTATTTTTGAAGGACACTTTTTACTTCAAATATTGTTTTTGATTTGTTTTTAATTATGATCATTGAATTATAAATTATATGATTTTGATTAATGCGCCGTCCAGACTACAAGTCTTACTCTGGACGGAAATGTCTGTTGTTTTTAAACAGAATCTTTAACAGTATGCCAATCGCACGAATTGTCGCACGTGATGACTAAAATAGTCGATAAATGTGTTTAGCGATTCACATTAACAGTTCTCGATTATCCCCGTCAAACGTAAAGTATTAGTGTGGCCAACAATCTGGGATATTGTTCGAAATGCTTATTTATATTTTTATTTAGTATTAATTAATTTATTATATATTAATTAACCTACTTGCCCAAATTACATTTGGGTGGTTTTCAATTATACTCAGAGGATGATAAATAGGAGCTGTGTAATAAGTACCCAACCTGCGTAAATCCAGTTTCTGTCCTTACCATTTTGAAAAAACATTCGATATATTAAAGGGTGACTTGTTGAAAGAGCTTGATAACATTTTTTTTAAAAAAAACGCATAAAATTTGCAAAATTCATCGGTTCTTTATTTTGAAACGTTATAGATTGTCCATGACATTTACTTTCTTGAAGATAATTTCATTTAAATGTTGACCGCGCTGCGTCTTAGGTGTGGGTCCATTCGGACAAGTACCATATTTTGGGCAACTTTTCGGAGCATTTCGGCCGGAATAGCCAGAAATTCTTTGGAAAATTTTGTCTTCAAAGCTGGAATAGGTTTCGCGGCTTCTATTTCTGTAGGACTTTAAGACTCTGAGCGTAGCCCCACAAACAATAGTCTAAAGGCTGTCAAATCGCCATGATCTCGTGGCCAACTTACCGGTCCATTTTCTTGAGGTATTAATTGTTCTCGAAGTTTCCCTGCAAAATGGCCATAGAATCGCGAGCTGGTTTGGCATGTAGCGCCATCTTGTTTGAAACCCACAATGTCAAACAAGTTTCAGTTCTTCCATTTTTGGCAACAAAAAGTTTGTTAGCATTCGAACCATAGCGATCGCCATTTCAACCGTAACGTTGCGTCCAAACAGCATCTTTGAAAAAATTACGTCAATGATTCCACCAGCGTTTACAAAACCACACCAACCACAGTGCATTTTTCGGATGCACCATGGCAGTTCTTGAAACGGCTTTCTGGTTGCCTCTTCACTCCAAAGCGGCATTTGCTTATTTAACGTAGCACTTCAAACCAGAAATGAGGCCTCAATCGCTGAACAAAATTTGCGATAAAAAAAGACGGATTTATCTGCCAACCTTTTCTAGGCCCATTCCACTGAAAAATTCGACGTTTGGCTCGTTAGCAAGTCTATTCAGAATGAAATGTCAAAGCATTACTGAGCATTCTTTCTCTTTGACAACCATGTCTGAAAATCCACGTGAATCTGTTCAAATACTAATGCATGAAAAATCCTAACCTCAAAAGGAATCAACCCTTTTACTACTAGCCCTGATTATACTCTCTCCTGGAATTTCCATTGGTAAAATCCGTCCACCTCCAAAATGTTGTTTACAGTACAAAACGATACATTAGATCCAGCTGTACACAATTTTTCCCCTAATCGAATTGAAAATCGGTGTGTGAATAGTAATCGTCATCAGTGATTAAAGACGAAAATATGTATTTTGTCTTCCTCTTCGGGATTCGATACGCTACGCAACTACCTCTACATGTATGGTATTGTTCAGTATTAGTATTGATTCTTGTTATACCTCTTAATCAATTAACATGTTCATTCGTTCTGCTGTCATTCACATCTATGCACGCATGCGTAGTTCGTTGCATTTGAATACTAATCTTTTTGGTTTGCGGGGAGACTTAAGCTTGAGTGGAGAGAGCGATGTACTCTCAGACTTTTGTGTGGGGGCGAAAACTGTACTGATGCGACTGAAGTTTGAGCCCAAACGATCGCGATTCTGGACGTTTATGAGGAAATTTCGGAATTCTATTCCACAGCCACCATAGGAACTCAATGACATTTCTTAACTATTCCATAAGCTAAGTAAGAACTCCAAAACCCAACGGCACTATGAACTCGGATTCTATTGCTTAGTAGCCTGGCAGAGGCCACCAGCCACCATTGCTGCTGCAGGTACAGGCGAAAAAAGGTTGGTCTTTGGTTACGCGAGCTCTTCAGCGTGGAACGCCGTGCGTGCTTTTCTCCCTGCGGTGGTTTGGATGTAAATGTAAGTGCGTTATGTAAATACGAAACGATTTTTCTTCTCTTTCACGGCATGTGTTGCCTGAATATCTAATCAAGGTAATTGCCCACGAATTATGGGAATTCGAACGCACTTTATATTCTTAATGAAGAACGAAGGCGAATTCGACGAATGCGACCAGCCAGTCACCACTACTCTGCCGTCGGTGGCTGTTAACCAACAACAAGGCAACGACATCATAATTTTTCAAATTGATCCTTTTATTGAGTTTTCTGACAAGAAAACCTGCAGTGGAGTGAATCAAACAAGCCGCTGGGGCGTTTTCTCTCTTCAGACGCCTCAAGTACACGGAAGGCCACTTCTCTTATACTGTTTTTGTTTTTTTTTTTTCTTTTTACGTTTTCTTTTATTGATCTCTGTGGCAATATTTTCAATGACAAAAACATTTTACATATTCCACATGTTGGATTCACCATACGTTAAGTATGTGTGAAGATATTTCCACGGTGAATTCTACAGTAAACAGGAAATGGTAATGGGCAAGGAAAAATCAATTCAAAGCGAAAAAGAACAAGAAGAAAAGCCATACAAAACACCATGGGAATTCCCAGAAAATTATCGATCACTTGCAAAAACGTAAAATAAGGTCGAAGTGCAAACCATGCGGAAGCAATTATTCGTGGTTGAAATGTTTAGGAAGTATAATGTAAATATTAAAAAATAATTTACAATATTTTGAGGAATTGACTCCAAAACTTTTTTAGGGTGGAGGGTTCCATTTAACAGTTGGCTGATAAGTCCCCGGTCTAAACAAAAAGAAGGACACAGCATTTATTTTGTCAAAATTCGTTTTTATTTAATTCAATCCATAGTTCACTTCAAGAGCGAAAAAACAGATTATAAAACACCTTCACAATTTTATATGATAACCATTTTGAATAGTACTTCGCGTTCATTCGCCTCCAAAATCAGGCCTTACCGTTTCGGGCGATCACCTCTTCATTGCAGCCAAATTTTCTTCCCTGGAGAATCTTTCGAGTCTCGGAAACAACAAAAGTCACTGGGGCCAGAGTCTGGAGAATACGGTGGATGAGGAAACAATTCGAAGCCCAATCATTGAATTCTTTGCATCGTTCTCATATGGACTTGTGGCACGGTGCGTCTGTCTTGGTGGAAACAAACTTTATTATTCTTTTCATATGTTGCTGTTTTTGCGCATTTCGACCTTTAAAACGCCTCCAATAACGGCATATAATGCTCACTGTTGAATGGTTCTTCTCCTTCTCCAAGATCAACTCCGGTACAGAATTATTCCACGCGCAGCCAAAAAACAGGGCCATTTTACTTTGCCAAGAGCGCGACTTTTGAGGTTCTTTTCCACGCTTCGGAGCACAGTTCACGGGTCGCTGTCCAAAACTCAAGCCGACTGTCTATGGACTCAGGAGGTAGTGGTGGAGCATGTTTATCCATTTGTCACAATAATCGGATTGGAAAAACTTCGGTGTATTACCGAGTTAACAGCTGCAAACACCGCTCAGAATCATCAACACGTTGTCTGTTTTTGGTCAAATGTCAGCTCGACGCGGGCACCCATTTTGCCACAATGAGCTTTCCGCATATTCCAAAATATTGAATGAATGATATGAACCCAACACGATTCCTTTTGATATCTTTTAATTTCTTGCTATCTCGATCCACTTCATTTTACGTATCAATTTCAAAATCATTTGTGATTTTGTTGACTGTTTTCGTCCGGTATCACGCTCTTCTCGGGCAATCCACTGGTTCACCGTCCTCCGTGCTCATTTCACCACGCTTGAAATGTGCTAACTGATCAAATATTGTTGATTTCCCTGGGGCAAGTCGAAAACTTCAGTTAATCAAGCCCAAGTTTTTGCTTCCACCGTATTTCTTTCCACTTCACGAAAACAGTTTTTATCAAAACACCGAAAATTCCCTTTTTTCCCTCTTTTTCACAAAAACAAAAGTTGCTTCACAAATTTGACAACGAATCATTTGAAGTTGCGTACTATATAAAAATTAATAGTGAATTATTACTAAGCGACGCCATCTATGTTGTCACGCCAACTTGTTTCTTTTCATTATTATGGTGCTTGAGCGGGTCTTCGCTAAACTATCAAAACAATGCCATAGTTAATTTTTCACAAAAAAGTCATACACAAACAAATTTTAGACCAAACCATTAACACTTTAGACAATAACAAGACCATCGGTTTATCATTATATATTTTCGCCTGTAATTATTTTTCTGAAAGAACATATAGCACCTTTTTGTGCAAAAACTTGATTTTTTCAGGGATTACAAAACAAATTTAAATAAGGGACTAAAATTACTTTTTAACTTTTCTGGCTAAATTGTATAATACTGCAACATTGTTCTCACTTCCGTGTTGACTTTTTTTTAGTTATCTATTTTCCTATAATACAAATCAGTGTTCAACGAAGACATGTCGATTAAAAAAAAATTTCAAATTTGTCCCAGACGAAAGAAAACCCCAATATCCACTGGCACTGTACTTTTATGACATCAAACGCACCAATTATGTGATATCACCAGGAATTGTCACAACGCACAGTAAATCAGTTCTATTATAGACCAGATTGTTGGGCCACACACAAGCAGATTTAATGATTCTTTATTTAAAAGGAAAGAAACCACTTCTCACAAACATCAAGTCAGGGACTAAAAAATCCAAATAACAAGACTGACTAAAAATCCAAATAAGAGACCAAATTTTTGTATACGGCCAAACTCTACTCTTTCCTCGAAAACTCGATATACGAGGTAAGTTTACCACCGTTCACGCCTAAAACGCTGACGGAACTCAAAATTACGTCTGCCTTGTGTTGCCCCTATTGACGATGGTTTAAATATTTCTGCACGAACAAATACATCTTAAAAGCGATGCTTGACATACAAGTTGCAATCGTCTCATCAGATTCAGAACATCGAGCAGAACCATATTGGCGGATTAAACGGCTATCGGTGTCGATCCATAATATATTTTTTATAGTCCACTTAAAAGTAATCCCCGACATCCCGCTTTAAACAGACACAATCGTTTACGACCAATCCTAAATCAAATTTTACACTTTTATTATCATGGTCTGCGTGTGCACATTTTTTGCCAAAAATATTAATAGAATCGTAGAACTTAAATTAAAGATCTGGGTTAAATTCAATGTTTAAAAAGGATGTTATAACGGTTTGGGCGCTAAATTTCAGCCGAAATGATGTCGCACATAAACCCACGTTACTATCGTCGCCGGTGCCTCGGCGGGCTTCATTTGTCCTGGCTCATGATTATCCTAAGCAGGTATACCACAGTTGGGACCTATCTCACTAAACAACACTAAATTCAAAATATCTCAAAACTCAGTGGTTCTTATGGTAGTTTTATCTCTAGACCCCGACTCTCGTTGGAAAATTTGGAATTGTACACCAAGGAAATTTTCGACTGGTGCAAATTGGAACAACTCGAAAATTTTTGAGACAAACTTAGTATTTTAGAGGAAAAGGACCGATTTCGAATGTTTGCTTAATTGAAAAGTCGATTTTTGACCATCGTGCGATCCCGACCTTTTAAATTGAATAGCATAAATGAGATATCCATCATTTAAATTTTTTCGATAAAAGTCCATTTAATCGCCACCGGTGGTGCATGGTTTGGCATACCCCGCCTTGCAATTATAAAAGGATCTTGGGTTCAATCCAGATTCCCACCAAACATCAACAAACTTTTCAGTCGGTGGATTTATCCCGTCAGTAATGGCTGTAATAGCTCTTCAGGGTTTCCAAAGATCTCTAAAGTGTTTTCACCCTTTGGACGTTTTAAAAAGGCAGGAACGTAAAGGGGTCCCTTGTGCGATGAAATGTAGGCGACACGGTCACTTTTGTCCACTAAACATCACAAGTTCGGTAGGTCTTTTGATGTCGATTGACGACAAAAATTTGAGATTTACAAAGAAGTCGACTATCGATTGTCTAGGAGACTTCTCTAACAAACAACTATCGAATCTGTTGGAACAAGTGGATTTATCGACTTTTGTATGCTTAGTGTGGATGACAGTGAATAAACTTTCTTGAGACCGTCTCATAATGAGATCATCACATTAAAAATGGTTCATAACCAAATCCGACCAAATCTTTGCGGATAGTGGGTGTCATTTTGAGATGTTCTGACTTAGCCTTCCATATACATTGAGATAAAATTATGATTGTCTTGTCACTTTTCTAAATCATTCACTTGAATTGCTCCTTGATATCTTCAAAAACTTCGGTATATCGAAGAAACAGTGAATCTTAAGTTCCGCTTTCAACATCTTATCATTTCCTTAAAATGTTTGGCAATACAATCCGAGTTAACATTACAAACTTTCGTATATTCATTTAACATTCTTCCTCCTTAAGGACATGGGCTTGGAAGATTTATTTGAAATTTGGAGCTTCTTACTATCTCATCATATTGCATTGCCTTACCATCCCACATGAGGAACAGTGCTTGGATACTGAGCCATTTAGATATTCCTTTCGAAGACTGGTTTTTCCCACTTCATTATTAACCATTCAATGTTATCATAGTCACAAGGCCATCATGATCTATCAGTTTTGTATTTTGTCAAAGGGCTATTATCACTTCCACACTCAAAAAAGCAATTCTCCACATTGTCGGTACTTCGGGACGATAGTTGTCATTTGACTTCATTTTCTACGAGTTGGTTATGGTAGGACGGTGGGAGGTGTAACTGCTAATCATAAAGGCCGAATTGTTGTTTGTGGAAGTTTCAGTTTGTTGGAATCTATTTACTCAGCGACAATTGATTTTCCCTGTGAACAGGAAGTTTAAACTTCCTCATGTTCGGACTGACTCAAAAGATATTAATATCTTGTTTTAATAGGATGTAAGGATGCACACATCACAGAGCTCCCCCGCCAACTAATCCACCACCTTACAGAGACAAACCCAATGCAGTCAATCCATTGCAACTGTCCATAGAACCCATCAAACCATTTGTCTCACCTTTTTAGTAATGTCATTTAAAATCATAACATCCAGAAGAATAGGAAGCACAAAGAAAAAGGAATGGAAAGAGCATGCAGGAAGAAAGAAGATGGACAACGATGAAGTAGCATTCAGATCAGATGGGAAAGAAATTCACACGGCAGAATTTATAGAAAGAATTATGTGGATAAAAAGTACCAGGCCTTTATCTGGATTTTATAAAATAGATTTTGGAAAATATCGGAACCGTTTTTGATAAGAAATTCAAATACAAATTGCATTTATGTCAGAAAGTATCTCAATTTTTTTCTCTATTTGAAAATCTTGACGATTTGCGATTACGAATATCGGACACATGGGGGATTATTATCTGAAAGTTAGGTATAGTGGCAGACCCCAATATTTCAGGCTCTCTTAACAACTATTTAGTCCATTGCAATACCGAGGTTGCAGTGAACTTCTTTTTTTATCACGAGTGTACCTCGATACTATGTTTAGCTCAACGACCTCCTTTATTAATAGCCTAGTTCCGAACCGGCCGTCCCACATTGTGGCAGAACTACTTAGACCGAGCTTTTGAAACACTCAGAAACTGTCAACGCAGCATTAATGAGAAGAATAATCACCG
>PGFW01024425.1:4608-16784 GCA_003123925.1 Haematobia irritans
GAGTACACTGAAAAAAATATTTACGTGATATTAAAGATTACGCAACCCCAATTTTAGGATGCGCAACTTATACACTATTAAGGACAAATTTCTTTAAAATAATGAAATTTTAATTAAAATAAAGTTTATAAACTTTGTTTTAAATTTTTTTTCATTAAATTTGGGACACATATTTTGAAAATTTGCTTCTCTTCGTTAAAGTTGCTTGTCTTTAAACTAAGGCAAATTTTCCTTAAAGTGAACAAACACATTGTTGATTTAAAGAAATCGTCCTTAAATTAACTGAAATATTGAATTTTATAGATCCTAGATTTAAAGCCAGATAGGTCGCTAAAAAATGTCCTTATTTTAAAGAACCCGTATCTTTGGCTCGGAATCAATACCGAAATCCTTTTAAGGAAGGTCAAAATCTTTGGATACAAGTAAACTTGTTTTGAGGTGAGATTTGTAGTTATAAAAAATGGATTTTAGAAAAAATGTGCGGGATACGCCCCCTTTTTAAAGTAATGGCCATAAATACCTCGAAAAACGGTTTTATTTGTTTTGCATCCTTCAGCAAAGTTGTAGTTCTTGACTAGGCAAATAAAAATGCTTAATACATTAACCCCCATTTTCATAAAGCTCCGTTAGTGTTCCGTTAACTAACCAACTTTTAAACCATAGTATGGTCGAAGCTGTCATCTTGCCTATGTATTCCATATGCGAATTAGGAACTTAACTGACGAAAGTTTTTCAGTTAAAGTTAACCGAAGAGAAGATATTTGCAATTTACTTTCTGTTAACTGGCAGTTAAAGCCTAACGGAGCTACATGAAAATGGCCGTAAGTCGGTAAAATTTCATATTCATGCTCAAAACCCCAAAATGTCGTAAAAATGAAAAATTTTTCCAACCGATTTTTTTCGGTTTTCTGACCTACAGCTCATAAACTATTGAAAATTTTAGCAAACAATTAGTGAATTTTTTGTAAGGAAATTATTTTGCGTCACCAATTATCGAATCCGAAATTAATGAATACTTAATATTTTGAGTGGGTGCACCCACCATATAAGTTTATTAACTGATAATGGTTACCCTTTAAAACCTTTTAATCTAATCTTACTAAATTTTTTGTTCTATTTTGTTTTTTTGTTCTTTACACCAATTAATTTTTGAACCAACTGTGTTTTTTTCAGTGGAAGCAAATTAGATTTATTCCTGAATTTTTTAGTTTTTTCTTATCCGATGACTATTGTGTTTATTGTGGTGGATGCATTGTATATATATGGATTCTTTAATGATTAATTCACAGTGATGCCAGGAGCTTTTTTCATAGCTCAGAGATGCATAGTATAAGATAAATTAATTGTGGCACTCTTTGTATATTTCTCATTTGTTCTTGAAAGTCGTATATCCCTGAGGGGAGGTAAACAGCATAGCATGTAATATCTTGTCTGTAAGTAGACATGTCAATATCTGTCGTATTGCGTGCGATAAGCAGGTATGAGCATGATCATCATTCCGATTTTCCGATCTTTGCCACTTTGATTATTCTATCATTATTGTTCGAACTTGGGAACGACCTCAAAATATTATTTTATTGTATATACCAATTATCATGTTTATATCCTTTTGCTGTGGCAAGATTTCTCTATAACCGCATGCATAACTGATACTTTTTTAACTTTATATAATATTCTAATCTCGTCAAAGTTATCAGTTTTACACTCAATAATTTAAATTTTCTAAATTAAATAAATAAATTTCTGATTTATTGTGTATGTCTAATTGAGGTAACTACAATCCAAATATATGAAACTCAATTGATACTACCAGGTTCCAACCTTTTATAATACTTCTGTGTGGAGACAGATTTTCTGATAAGAGTAATATTGATCATCTGTCATATACTATTTATTTTATTTCAAATGCAGGTACTATTTTTGTCCCTCGTTTGAACAATATATGGAACAACTGGAGATGTGTTCATGAGGATACTCATACAAACACCAATCTGGAACTGAAAAGAAGATCATCTGTAAACACTGTCTTCGATTGGATTCAATTGAAAATCGTTTTTGCAGAATTTCGAATCGCGTATAACAAGTAATGTTTGATAATATTGGACAGCTGAGCGAATTTTTTTAACCACTACGATGACTATTTATTTGAGATGCAAAGCGAGATGGGTTCAGATTATTAATGTCAGTTATATATACGTAGTCAGGTGTCAAAAGATAGATGGTCTATTGGCTAGTGCTACGGTATCCGATTTGGTAGAAGGTCATTGCGATCGTGTTTGGGAGTGTCAATATATGGCTTTGGAAAGAAGTGGCGCATCGTAATTATGATGTGAAAGATGTGACTACTGTGCAGAACCAATTGGTATAGAGTGTTTTGAAATGAAGGCAATTGTCTGGTTATTTTTGTGTGTATATTTTAATTCAATTGTAGTAGTCGTTTTCATTAGTAGTTCATTCTTGCTATAAAAAGTTAAATTTTTTCTGTGTATAGGGTATGGTTCTGTTCATCAAAGTTCATCTGGTTTTGTAGGATATAAAAAATAAATGACTTGAAACGATGTCGACGGTTCAGTTCAGGTATGTGTGGGTATATGCAATAACATTTTTCTCATATTGACTACACATAATCGTTGGGCTTATTACACGATATAAATATCAAATTATTATTGTGGTAATCAATGACACTTATTACCTGATTTAAGTAAACATTGCTTCAATATGGTTTTGGAAAAAGACTAGGTCCTAACCAAGAGGTGTCATATTACCATAACAAAATGAATAACAATGTTACATTCGAATGGTAGTTTATTCACTTATGATAAATAATAACAAATCATGGTGTTGTTACATACGGTTCGATTAATGCTATTTAATTAATATTCATGTACACTAACTTACTGTGCATTCGGGGTATAATAACATCGATCTGAGGGAGATATCAGAATATGATCGATATGGGTTCAGATTTAGATAAAGCACACAAGGTACGAGATGACCAACTGTAGGCGTTTGTCAACTCGCCTTGGACCACCTAGGGCTTTAAAACATAGTGTGTCATTTGGCAAACAGCTCAGCTCTAATTGATCAAAGAATTAGCATTGTTTTTTAATCCCCGTTTTTAGTACACNAAAAAAGACATGTGGTTTCCGTAGAAAGAATTACTGCCCGTCTGCCCACCTTTCGAGTTTTCCTTCGGTGAATAAACTACAAAATCATCACCACACACAAACGCTTACACAAAAATAAATTTGTACCACACATACCGAATATATTTCGTTTATTTCAATTATAAGACTCCACAATAACATCAGAGTGAAAAGCAAGTTGTGAAAAGCAAAAAGTGAAGCGTAAACTAAATTCACAAAGAAAGAAAAACAAAACACAACGACGGATAGCCCATTTGTCAACTATTTGTGAAGTGCGTTGGATCTGCTAAATGCGAAACTTTAACATAGGTGTATTGAGGACTTTTGAAACTCCACGTGTCGTACAGCTTGTCATACGCATCCATTTACCATAAACATACACTCTCCTAACCAACCAAATAGCTGATGCAATACATTCGCTCTATTACGACTTTTTGTTTGAAATTTGCTCCCATTTAAACAAGGAGCAACAATAAAAAAGGAAGTGAAGAGAGAATTTTGTATCAAACACCAATCCATTAAGCGCAATAGGCACGCGTGCGCTGTACAACCTACTTTAAATTCCAATTAGATTATGGCCCGTGTACAAGCCGGTGAATAATATATAAGTGCACGCCAAGTGTTCGAGATCGCCCGGTTTACAACAGATAATAATACAAGAATATGCCATGTTATGATACTTCAAAGTCAAGGTCCGGAAGTTAATCTGAAAAAGCGAATCGTCTAATTGGATGGTGTAGCCATTATTGTTGGGATTATTGTGGGTGCTAGGTATTTTCGTGAGCCCAAAGTTTGTTCTTTTATATGGTCGGGTTCTACTGGTCAATCATTGGTCGTAATGGGTTTGCTGTGCGCGTGTACTGAGTATGGTGGTGCCTCCTGCTATGCTTGAATTGGGTAATTACAACAGAAAAATATCTCCAAAATATTTTTATTTAAAAGTTGATTGAAAGTTGAAAACGTTATTAAAAACTTTTAATCAAATTAAAATAAAGTAAGTTAAGAAACATTACAGAGATTTTGTAATTTTCAATTAAAATATTAGCCATGTCCAATTAACATTTTTTTATTAAATTTAAAATATAATTGAAATTTTGTAGCTGTAGATATTTATTCTATACTATCATTGATAATTAGAATTTCGACTTCAAGTCCAAAGAAAAATCCACTATTATTATAAAGGAAAATTCATAAAGTAACATATAAACTCGTACAAAAGAAAATTGTTTTTCATCTGAAGGTAAGAATTGTACTTGAACTAATTTCAGTTAAAAAATTAATTAGGATCAGTTAATTATCAGTAATTGAACCAAACAAAAAAAAAATAATAATTAAGTAATGTGTAACATATATAAAAGCAGTGACCAAAGAAAAAAATACGATTTCTTGCGGATCGAAATTGTGACAAGCAAAATTCCATTCGCCCAGAAAAAATTATCACCAAAATATTTCAAATAAAGAGGTGACAAGAGTGTTAAAAGCGTATAGTCAAATAAAAAGAATTAAACTTTTTAATCAAATTAAAAAATTAGAAAATGGTTGCCAATTTTTAAGATTTTTAATTAAAATATTAATTATCCAATAAACAAAATTATTGAAATGTTATTCAAATCTAAGAAAAATCAACTACAATTACAATAGGATAAGAATAAATTAAAATTAAAATCTAGTAAAATTTAAAGAAATAAATTTCCATTGTCTACAAGTATTTTTGTTTTTTAACACAAGAATCAGTTTACGGAATATATTGACAAAAGAAAACTTTGTGTGCTCCTCAGAAAAGAAAACTCTTCTTTCAGGATGTAGCGGATTACGAATGTCGGACTCTCGTTAGTTCTTCAAATCGAGTTTAACTGAAAAAGACAAAATTCCGAATTGCACTATGGGCTTAATCATGATCTTTGCCAGCAAAAATATTTTCCATCAAGTTTAGCTTCACAAAATTTGGTGAGTTACACTGAAAAAAAATATTTACGTGATATTAAAGATTACGAACCCCAATTTTGGATGCGCAACTTGTACCACTATTAAGGACAAATTTTCTTTAAAATAATGACAAATTTTAATTAAAAAAAGTTTATTAAACTTTGTTTTAATTTTTTTTTCATTAAATTTTGGGACACAATATTTTGAATAATTGCGTCTCTTCGAATAAAGTTGCTTGTCGTTTAAACTAAGGCAAGATATTTCCTTAAAGTTGAACAAACACATGTTGATTTAAAGGGAAATTCGTCCTTTAAATTAACTGAATAGATTGAATTTTCATAGATCCTAGATTTAAAAGCCAGATAGGTCGCTAAAAAAATGTCCTTATTTTATAAGAACCCGTATCTTTGGCTCGGAATCAATATCGAAATTCCTTTTAAGGAAGGTCAAAATCTTTTGGATAACAAGTAAACTTGGTTTTGAGCTGCAAGATTTGTAGTTAAATAAAAAATGGATTTTAGAAAAAATGTGCGGGATACGCCCCCTTTTAACAGTCAATGGCCAATAAATACACTCGAGAAAACGAGTATTTATTTGTATTCGCATCCTTCAGCCCAAAAGTTGCTAGTCTTTGACTAGCAAATAAAAATTGCTTTATACATTAACCCCATTTATCATAAAAGCTCCGTTAGTGTTCCGTTAAACTAACCAACTTTTAAACCATAGTTATGGTCGAAGCTGTTTCTTGCCTATGATATTCCATATGCGAATTAGGAAACTTAACTGACGGAAAGTTTTTTCAGTTTAAAAGTTAAACCGAAGAGAAGATATTTTGCAATATTACTTTCTGTTAACTGCAGTTAAAGCCTAACGGAGCATACCATGAAAATGGGCCGTAGTGTAACAATTTACATATTCATGCTCCAAGAAACCCCAAAAATGTCGTAAAAATGAAAAATTTTTCCAACGATTTTTTCGGCGTTTTCTGACTACAGCTCATACAACTATCTGAAAATTTTAGCAAACAATTAAGGTAAGAAATATTGCCCATATAATTATGAACAACTTTATGGTACACACAAAGCTTTTATACGACTACTCCTTAAATCTTAATCCTTACAATTTTGCATATTTTGTTTTTTGTAATCAAGTATTTTTTAAAACGTTTAGTGACTTTAAACGAGCAAATTTATGTTTTTGTTTTTTTAATTAGGGTTGTGTAGCGTTCGTTGTTAAATGAGAATTATAGACCAGATTCTTTTCATAGCCTCAGAGATGCATGTAACAGTATATGTGCACTCTTGAATCCATTTTCCAAATTCGAGCGAGAAAGCAATTAGATTTGGTTGGGAAATGCTCTTCTCTCTTTCGTGCGAGAAATGGCTTTCATTCACCGTTTCCACTGCCATTTGATTTTCGGCTTTTCGACATTGAAGACCCAAAATTTTTTGTTTATTTTAATTTTTTGTTTTTTTTGCTGCCAAGACTTACGCATGCAAAACGACTTATTTATATCTCAAACGTCCAGACTTCAATATGTAATTTCTATAATATAATTCGAATCATTTCTTCTTAGTACAACAAGGAACTCAAGAGATTTCAACATTTTTAAACCTGAGCGTTTCTGAAAAAAATATCATTCATTCTTCATTAAGCAGCCAAAATGCAGACATTTTGCCAGTCATTCAAAACTTGGAGATTTTCTAGAACAATCACCACAACGGATGAAAAGACTGTTTTTCATATGTTTTGGCCTATTAAACATTATATGTTTGGAACTCCACAAATTTTTAAAAACAATATTTCTTTGAAGTGCAAAGCAATATAATGTTCATAAACTAGCATAAAATTTGGGCATATATGTTAATATGTTAGAAACCATATTATGTTTGGAACATAAAATGTTTGCTAAATTTATAATATGCTTGGATGCAGACATATATTAATTTTAAAGCCTATAAAACATATATGTTTCAGAGCTTCGGAGCGCTATTTAACAGTGGAGGATATTGAAATTAAATTGTGGTTGTTGCTTGTTATTACAAAATTACCATTTTATTTCCTTTGGCAATTTGATCACGCTACTTCTTTGTCCTTTACAAACTGTGTGGTCCGCTGTTCGAATCCCGTCCGGAAAAGGTAAAATTAAAATAAAAAAAAAATCATAAAATGAATAATTTCTTCTACAAATGTTTGTATTAGAGAAAAGCTGCTAAGAACTAAAAAATCTCGTGGAAGTGAGAAAGATTTCGGGGAATATACAATTGGGCAGAAACAAAATTTTGAGCATTCAGGTCGAAAACCTATGTTGTTAGCACCTTATATTACCTGTTTATTTTCATAATTCATTATGATTGTAAATATATAAATAAATAAATAAAATTTTGAGCACAATATTGTTTGGGAGAATTTTTTTAAGCATATAATATTTTTGGGTGCAAAATGCTTCCAAACATATTTTATGGTCACATAATAACATATTGTTTTTTGGAAGACAGCATTATGAATTTGGATGCAAAAATACAAATGTTGGAACTTAGACTACCCAAACATATATTGTTTAGACCAATATGCTTTCAAACATATTATATATTGGAAGAGATCAAACATATAAATGTTTGGGCAATACCCAAAAATATATATGCTTGAAGCAAAATATGTTTGGGAGTATATGTTACAGAAGCGATTTTTTGTGAGCGTGCATGTAAAACCTTCAAAACACTTCAACAAAACATTGAAAACATTTTTAGTTTTACTCCACGAAAAACGATAAAGCTCTCCAATATTTCACAAAAAGTACACACAAAAAAACCATCGAAATAACTACGAAATACAAACAGCAAATTCTATTTGTATATACACGGATAAAAAAGACTGTTTTTCATATGTTTGGCTATAAACATTATATGTTTGGAACACAAATTTTTAAACACAATATTTTTGAGTGCAAGCATATAATGTTCATAAACTAGCATAACATGTTTGGGACATATATGTTAATATGTTAGAACATATTATGTTTGGGACATAAAATGTTTGTAAATATAATATGCTTGGATGCAAACATATATTTATTTAGAAATAGCCTATAAACATATATGTGTTTAGTAGCTTGGAGCGCTATTTAACAGGGAGCGATATTGAATTAAGTTGGTGGTTGTTGCTTGTTATTACAAAATTAACATTTTATTTTTTCTTGGGCAATTGATCAGCTACTTCTTTGATCCTTACAAACTGTGTGGTCCGCTGTTCGAATCCCCGTCCGGCAAAAGGTAAAATTAAAATAAAAAAAAATATAAAATTGAATAATTTCTTCTACAATGTTTGTATTACAGAAAAAGCTGCTAAGAACTAAAAAATGTCGTGGAAGTGAGAAAGATGTGGGGAATATACAATTAGGCAGAAACAAATTTGAGCATTCAGGTCGAAAACCTATGTTGTTAGCACCCTATATTACCTGTTATATTCATAATTCATTATGATTGTAAATATATACAATAAAATAAAATAAAATTTTGAGCACAATATTGTTTGGGAGAATTTTTTTTAAGCATATAATATTTTTGGGTGCAAAATGCTTCCAAACATATTATATGTTCACAAAATAACATATTGTTTTTTTGGAAGACAACATTATTGAATTTGGATGCAAAAATACAAAATGTTTTAACTTAGACTACCCAAACATATATTGTTTAGACCAATATGCTTTCAAACATCTTATATATTGGAAAGGATCAAACATATAATTTGGGCAATACCAAAAAATGTATATGCTTGAAGCAAAATATGTTTGGGAGTATATGTTACAGAAGCGATTTTTTATGAGGGTGTAGTAAACTACTCTCCTTGAGTATTAGAACTCAAAAATCAGGGCTGAACTCAAGCATTTTCAAATGAACCTAATCTCTATGCAGCACGCGACTTAGTTTTGGCACCTTTGTTAAAATAAGTGGAAAAACTATTTTCAAATTTGCGTGTTTCACATATGATTTTCTAATATAGACTTGTCTCTATACCGCACGCAGCATAGTTTTTGCATAGTAAGCCAAATAGTAAAAATTCAAACTCTAATTTTGAAATTTAAATTCGTATTTAAGCTACGGGTTTGTGTCTCGTCTAAGGTTTTGCTGCAAATTTCAAATTTGGATTTATCATATCGAAGTTGTAATTGAATCAATCCTAACCAATTCATAAGTTCTTGGACCAATATTTCATTTTATTAAAATATTTCTTTTAAACACACTTATGCTATAGAATTGCATTGTTTTTGTAGATCAATATACTGTAACTAACAATTCGACACTTCTGAATACACTCCGCGACCGAGCTTCAAATATTTCTCTTGTTCAAATGTTTACGTTTAGTTAGTGCTAAATGAATGCAGTCGAATACTATTGCTTATTTATCTATTAAGCTTGACCGAGTCGGTTTCTTATCTTGGATATTACATAGGTGTTGGGTGACCCACTTGCATTAGATGTAGAAATTCCAATACGTGCCCTGTTAATGGTTAAATTATTTACCTATCTATTTTGAATGACCACACTTTAAAAGTTAGACGAATTATTTACATTACTAAATAATAAAGACACATTAATTCTTTGCTATATATTTCTTGTGACATGAAATAAAAAGTTATAGGGAACAGGCCAAAGTGTTTAGTAAATTCATATGACAAATTACTCAGTCAAATGATTAATCCAAAACTTAAAACTTCTATTGCTGTGTTTATGCCAAAATGCATACATAGTGTTCATTTAAGACAAATGTCATAATTATGAATCCTCATAAATAAATAGCATAATTCCCAAATACCCATAAAATATCAATATTATCGATAATTGACGAACGTTTTTGACGTTCAAGGGTTATTCACCATTGATCTTAGATTTCCATTTGATGCCACCCGTTTGGAGAGACAAAGTCAACGTTTATATCGAGATTTTGTAGTGGGATCACAGAGAGATCAGTATCCCCTCCCATTTCTCATATTCATGCCGGTTGAAAATGCTGAGAGCTCGAGTTAAATTTGTATGAGATGGAAAAAATATGGTCATCTTAAAGTTGCTTCAAAAGCAAAATGTTTTTTTTTTTTTTTTTTTTTTTTTTTTTTTTTTTTTTTTTAACGAGAAATATGTAACATATTTGTCGCAAACAAATTTTGTTCAAATTGCTTTAGCAATTGAAGTATCTTTGAAGACATTTCGTTTTGCTCAACCAGTTTAGTAATAGCTTGGCTTCTCTCTCTTCATGGGCTATTCATACATATAACGAATTCAGATATCTATCCCAATATAACTGTTTCATTAGTTAGCGAAAACAACTTTTTTGCACCCTGGGCATTTTCAACTAACTTTAAATCCATTTGCTGTTTTTGAAATTGCGTAAATCCAAAATCTTGAAACTTGTTAAACAGCAAATAATTTTGAGCGCTTTTATAATCAATATTAAATTCATTAAGATGATGAAGCCAGTTTAAAATCGTGTTTGCTCCTTAACCCTTTCACTACCGAAATAAACCTAATGATAAAAACTTTTATTTTTCTTTTGTTTTTACTTGTACTAACAGCATTTAGAACAAAAACTGTCATTTTGAAAACCTACCTCAATTACTTCAAGAGCTATATGAGCTTGTTCTGAAAACTTGATTCTTGAATTGTGACCAAATAGCCTTACGAAAATAAGTGCTATTTGGCCTATAATATCTTCCAAAGTGTGAGAAAAAATACAAAAAAGAACCCGTAAAACTATCAGCTATAGTTTTTGTATAAATGACCATTTACTAGAAACATACAGTACAAAAATTGTCTCAAATTTACGCATTTTTCGCTTATTGTTAAAGAAGTTTATAAAAATGTATTTTAGACCTCACCAATATGGACAATATTTATAGCTTATTTAGATTAAAGCCTGTACTTTAAAATAACATCGAGAAATAAATCGAAACTAAGTGGGAAAATAGGATTTGGTGTCTTTTTCGAATGTCCTTCTAAGTGGACATCGGTAGTGAAAGGGTTAAGTGTTTACAGTTGATGGAGAATACTTTGATGATCAAATTTAATTTCAAATACGCACTGAAAAAATATTGATATATTGTGAGAGCCTCTGTGGTGCAATAGGTAGCATGCCCGCCTAACATACAAAACGACATGAGTTCAATCCCTGTTTCTTCTTTTCTAAGTGGTTTCACGATATAGGTTGGTCGGCATTATCGCGCTAAAATGGACATTTTTTGCACGGTTACTTTTCTTTAGTTGTGTTCCTTTACTTTACTCGTAGTAAAAAGTTGTAAAAGAGAGAAATATTGAAAATCCTCTCAGAGTTCAAAATTTGTTAAATGTACAGGAACGAAAATATAGTAAAAATCCCAAATAAAAAATAAAAGAAGTATTGTGATTTGAATAAATATTTTCAAAACATGGAAGCAGGTAAATTAAATACCCAGCAAAAAATTGGAAGTTGTTCCACAAACATTTCTTTTAAAGCCCATCCCAGAATCCTACATCAAATTTTTTCAACTTCCGATGCAGTCGTTTTGTACAAGTGCACAAACATTTCTTCTAAAGCGCATCTTGGGATCCCCCAATGATTATTTTCTACTTCCGACAAGTATTAGAAAGAACGCAATCAGTCTATTTTAAGTTCAAATTTTGCACAATCAAATTTTGTTGGTTAAGCTACACTTGTAGTTTAGTCAATGCATGGTTTTAAGCTGAAATCAAAAACAACAACAATGATTAAAGAACAATAACAGAACGAACAAATAGAAAACTAATAAAAAACAAGTATATACAGCACTAAGTTCGGCCGGGCCGAATCTTAAATACCCACCACCATGAACCAAATATTAGGGTTTCCTTTGAAATTTCAGGAGGGCTTGAGGACACTTCCCGAATATAAATTTAAAGATTTCACCTATGAGGACTAAATCAGATTCTGGATTTATAAGAACCATTTTTGTTTGAGTTTTAGAGGAATCATTTAACATCTCTGTATACGTGTGGCAAAGAAATTATAAAATAACGTCGTTGATTTTGAAATCTTTCAAATCTGTAGAAGTATAAAATCTGGGAAATTTTACATAGAATTTTCAAAAAACGT
>PGFW01024425.1:33678-45472 GCA_003123925.1 Haematobia irritans
ACCGGCGGCTTAAACTATCAGCTATAGTTTTTTGTAATAAATTACCATTTATTAGAAACATACAGCTACAAAAATTGTCTCAAATTTACGCAATTTTTCGCTTATTGTTAAAGAAGTTTATAAAAAATGTTTATTTTAGACCTCACCAATATGGACATAGTTATAGCTTATTTTAGATTAAAGCCTGTACTTTAAAATCAACATCGAGAAATAAATTCGAAACTAAGTGGGAGAAATAGGATTTGGTGTCTTTTCGAATGTCCTTCTAAGTGGACATCGGTAGTGAAAGGGTTAAGTGTTTACCAGTTGATGGAGAATACTCTTGATGATCAAATTTAATTTCAAAATACGCACTGAAAAATATTGATTATATTTGAGTGCAGAGCCTCTGTGGATGCAATAGTAGCATGCCCGCCTAACATACAAAACGACATGAGTTCAATCCCCCTGTTTTCTTCTTTTCTAATGTGGTTTCACGATATAGGTTGGTCGGCATTATCGCGCTAAATTGGAACAGTTTTTTTGCCGCCCACGGTTGACTTTTTCTTTTAGCTTGTGTTCCTTTACTTTCTTGTGATTTGAATAAATATTTTCAAAACATGGAAGCAGGTAAATTAAATACCCAGCAAAAAATTGGAAGTTGTTCCACAAACATTTCTTTTAAAGCCCATCCCAGAATCCTACATCAAATTTTTTCAACTTCCGATGCAGTCGTTTTGTACAAGTGCACAAACATTTCTTCTAAAGCGCATCTTGGGATCCCCCAATGATTATTTTCCTACTTCCGACAAGTATTAGAAAGAAAATCAATCATGTCTATTTAAGTTTCCAATTTTGCACAATCCAATTTTGTTGGTTAAGCTACACTTGTAGTTTAGTCAATGCATGTTTTAAGCTGAAATCAAAAACCAACAACAATGATTAAAGAACAATAACAGAACGAACAAATAGAAAAACTAATAAAAAACAAGTATATACAGCACTAAGTTCGGCCGGGCCGAATCTTAAATACACACCACCATGAACCAAATATTAGGGTTTCCTTTGAAATTTCAGGAGGGCTTGAGGACACTTCCCGAATATAAATTTAAAGATTTCACCTATGAGGACTATATCAGATTCTGGATTTATAAGAACCCATTTTGTTTGAGTTTTAGAGGAATCATTAACATCTCTTGTAAGTGTGCAAGAAAATTATAAAATAACGTCTTGATTTGAAATCTTAAATCTGTAGAAGTAAAATCTGGAAATTTTACATAGATTTTCAAAACCTCGGATTCTAGATGTCCAAGAAGTAAAATCGGGAAATCGGTCTATATGGGGGCTATACCAAAATATGGACCGATACTCACCATTTTCGGCACACCTCTTTATGGTCCTAAAATACCTCTAGATTTCTAATTTCAGACAAATTGGATAAAAACTACGGTTTCTATAAGCCCAAGACCCCAAATCGGGAGGTCGTTTTATATGGGGACCATACCAAAACATGGACCGATACTCACAATTTTTGGCACACGTATTTGTGGTCCTACAATACCTCTAGATTTCCAATTTCAGGTAAATTGAACAAAAACTGCGGTTTCTATAGCCAAGAAGTAAAATCGGGAGATCGGTCTATATGGGGGCTATACCAAAACATGGACCGATACTCACCATTTTTGGCACATCTCTTTATGGTCATAAAATACCTCTAGATTTCAAATTTCAGCCAAATTGGATAAAAACTTCGATTTCTATAAGCCCAAGACCCCAAATCGGGAGGTCGGTTTATATGGGGACTATATCAAAACCTGGACCGATATAGCCCATCTTCGAACTTGACTTGCCTGCAGACAAAAGACGAGTTTGTGCAAAATTTCAGCACGATTGCTTCATTATTGAAGACTGTAGCGTGATTACAACAGACAGACAGACGGACATCGTTATATCGTTTTAGAATTTCTCCCTGATCAAGAATATATATACTTTATATAGTCGGAAATCGATATTTCGATGTGTTACAAACGGAATGACAAACTTATACCCCCGTCACCATTCTATGGTGGTGGGTATAAAAAGATTCAAAACGCTATCTCAAGATCGTGCAATATTGACGTTTAGAACATAAATAAAATCAGCTGCTCTTAACGAACATCCAATTTTTAGCAATAAGAGGAAAGAAAATCTTTGCAAATTTTTACGTTTTTTAATCTTGTTTTTAGTGATTTTTTTTACTATGTTATATATTGTTAATAAAATATTTTCTTCGCAAATTAGAATGATTTTTTCGTAAAAACATTGTATGTGTAGCAGTAGACTGTTTAAAAATATGCAAATATCATTAATTTGAATATTTCGCGACATTACAAATGCTGAGAAATAAACAAATTCGCTCGACTCATACTAACGAAAGCCCTCACAATAACAGAGTGTTTGGTAATCTTCTCCTCTGTTTGGTGCTATGTTAACCAGTGTTGCCAACTCCCCAAGGCCAAAAAGCAACAGCACCAAAAATAATAGCGCTTATAAATTCAACATATCCACTTTCCATCACAAAATCCGAAATTATTACGCCTCTTACTAAAAAAAACTTTCCGGAGATGTATTATAGAAAACTTTTGTGTATTGAATTTGTAATTTTATGAAGTTATGAACCACTATTCAAGTATACACCTTGATCGGTTTTAATGCTTTCATCTAATTCATTTTTATCAGTAATGTCTTTCAACATTCAATATATTAATATATGCGAAGTTAGTCTATTGCATAATTGCCAGTTTTTGCGTGCTTTTGTGAAATTTAATACAAACGTTTTTTAATGACTTTCGTATCAAGTTGCAAAAATTCGGCCACTCCTCCCTAGACCTTTTCTACAGAATACCCTAAATAACATATTAATTAAAAAATAATCAATACCACCTTCATACACAATCAATTGCTATATTTGGCCAATAAAGTTGTTTGCTTTCTTAAGCTTTCTTGAAAGTCTAATTCCAAATTTTTGTATCAATTAAACTTAATACTGCCCTTCAACAATTGAAAAACAAGACACTAAAAGCACCAAATGAAAAAAATGCAAGAAAGCACCAAAGTTTTGGTGCCTTTTTTTGAAAAGGCACCAAAAGAGCAATTTGGTGCTGTTAGAAATCAAAAAGCACTAAGATTTGGCCGTAAAAAGCACGCACATTGGCATCACTGATTGTTAACAAATTTAGTAAGAGAACACTTTCATGCCACAAATTAGAGCAGTGAGTGATGTCTCTTTGGTTTGGTCATAGACATTTATAATACACTATTTCTCTTTAAAAATGTTTCAGCTTCCAAAAATTAATTTATGGACATTTCGCTTTGATTTTTCGTAAAAGAGTCAGTCCCAAACATTAATTTTCGCTGCATTTGCTTTTGTGTTTGTTCGCTGTGAAGAGCGCTATGATGCCAAATTAAATTTTTGTATTTTTCGCGGTTTGCCGTCACAACTCTCTTGCTTCAGAATATGAACTTTTTAATATATTAATTTATTTCATAAATCCTCTGCGCTGACATCTTAAAACGTTCTAATTTTGCGAAAATTGGCAAAACTACAAAAAGCGGAAACGAAAGAGAATGAGGCGTGCTTCTTATTTTCTTTCGTTTATCTTAATCTTTGGAACTATCAAAACATCGTTTTGACACGGCAGTGAACCATCTAGATATAACATAGAGGTCTATGGAATTTGGTTTTATTAGGCTGTTGCTCCAGTGTTGCCATGATTAGGGGTTTCCCCTCCAAATTTAGGGGTTTTATCCCCGTTTTAGGGGGATTTTTGCGGCGCGAAATTTATTTTAGGGTTTTGTTTGTTTGGGCACGCTAAAAAATTATTCTTGTTAGACCTTATAAGGAGTTGGAGCAATTCTCAAGCAAATCCGGACACAATTCTGGCATGAATGTATGAGTGAAAAAAATATGCAGGTGAAGTTCAACAATATCCTAAATACAAGCAAGTATGCAATAGCACATTATATTATTATATTTTTTAACGCTCTCTGCTTGAAAGGTCGCGTTTTTAATATTTGCCACAATTAAAACCAACTTCCTATTTTTAAACCTTGGCCCAGCTGGGAAAGCATTTTCAGCAATAAAACCTGCCTTTTTAAATGATATAACATAACACTATTGCCATTATTACATCCAAAGAAAAAATAATTCTTCCTTCAGGGTACGAAATTGTCTTTTTGTTTATTTTTTCTTAAGAGCAAATTTTATTTTTTATTCTACTTCAAAAGAACATTTTTTTAGCATCCAAACGAAATTAGTGTCTAAATTTCGTTTCTTCAGAAAAGAAAACTCTTCTTTCCAGTAATAGTATATTTTTGGCTGTTAAATTTAATTTTTAAAGATCACTACAGGATTTTTTTTCACGAAATTTTATCCTTCTTTTGTAACTTTTTGACATTCTTAAATGTTTTGGAGGTGTTTTTTGAAAACAAGCTAGACAATTTAGGAGTTTTTTTCTTAAGATTTGGGCCTGGGAAGAATCAAAAATCGCCTGGCAACACTGTTGTCAGTATCAGAGAGAATAACAAAAGTATAGTACGGCCGCTAAGTTCGGCCAGGCGAAGCTTTATGTACCCTCCATCATGGAATTGCGTTAAATAACTTTTTTCTAAACACTGCCATCCACAATCGAATTACTTAAGTTGCCGGTAACGTCTTGCCAATGGCACTGGCTATCTTAAAACCTCTAACACCATCTTCTACAATTGTATGTAAGTCCATACGTGGTATATATTAAATCAAATAGATCGATCCAATACGCTATATAATTCAGTTTGACAAGCTAGACATTAAATTTTGACAAAATTTTTTCTTACAGAAATAAAAATTTTAACAAAATTTTCATAGGAACATAAAATCTTTCTTATAGAATAAACAATTTTGACAAAATTTTCCTATTAGAAAGAGAAAATTTTTGATGAAAAATTTCTACATTCAAATAAAATTTTAACAAAATTTTCTAATAGAAATAGAGCTTCTTTTGGACAAAATATTCTATTAGAAATACAAATCTTTTGGTAGATTAAAAATTTTTTGGCTCGAGTGGCCAACATGATTATGAACGAATAAAATTTGAACAAAAATTTTCTGTATAGAAATAAAATTTTTGACAATATTGAAACATTTTATTTGCTGAGCCGAATAATAATTTTAACAAAATTTCTCTCTCAGAGAATTAAACATTTTTGACAAAATTTTCTTATAGAAATAAATATTTTTGACAAAATTTTCTTATATTAAATAAAATTTTGGTTAGAATTAATTTTGCGCTCTTAGTGGCAACCATGGTTATGAAACCGATTATGCGACCAATTTTTGAGTGATTGGACCAATTTGTTGTATGGTTGTTAGGACCATATACTAAACACCACGTTTCCCTAAGTTTGCAACGGATCGGTTGAAATTTGCTCCTCAGAGAGGCTCCGGAGGGTTCAAAATCTGGAGAACGTTTTTAATATTTGGGGGCTATATATAATTATGGACCGCATATGGACCAATTCTGGCACGGTTGTTACAGAGATCAATTATACTAACACCATGCTCAAAATTACAACCGGATGGGTTGAAATTTGCTTCTCTTGGAGACTTTTCGCCAAGCCAATCTTGGGGATCGGCTTATATGGGCCTATATATAATTATGGAACCGATGTGGCCACCAAGTTTTTTAGCACTGGTTGATTAGAAGACCATATAACCGAATTACCACAGTACCAAATTTCAGCCGGGATTCGGATTGCAATTTGCCTTCTCTTTGGGGCTTCGCAAGCAAATCTTGGGAGATCGCGTTTATTATGGGCTGTCCATATATAATTCATGGACCGATGTGACCAATTTCTGCATGAGTTATTAGAGACCATTATACCAACATCATGCTACCAAATTTCAGCGGATCGGTATGAAATTTGCTTCTCTTGAGGCTCCGCAAGATGCCAAATCTGGGGATCGCGGTTTATATGGGCGCGCTATATATAATTAATGGACCGCGATGTAGGACCAATTTTTTGCATGATTGTTTAGAGACCATTCCTACCAACCACCATGTACAAATTTCAGCCGGATCGGATGAAGGATATGCTTCTTCTTTAGCAGGCTCCACAAGCCAAAATCTTGGGTGGATCGTTAGAGCCTATGGGGGCTATTAATCATAATTATGGACCGAACATGTGGACCAATTTTTGCCACGATTGTTACGAAGACCATCTACCAACACCATGTACGCAAATTTCAAGCAGGTCGGATGAAAATATATTTTTTTTTGCTCCTCTTAGAGGCTCCACAAGCCAATCTGGTGCATCGGTTATATGGGGGCCTATATATATTATCGGACCGCATGTGGCACCAATTTTTGCCGCATGCGTGTTCAGAGGACCATATACAACACCATGTACCAAATTTCAGCCGGATCGGATGAAATATGCTTCTCTTAGAGGCTCCACAAGCCAAATCTGGGATCGGTTATATGGTGGCGGCTACTATATAATTATTTGGACCGACTGTGACCAATTTTTTGCATGGTTGCGTTAGCAGACCATATTACCAACACCATATCACCCAAAATTTTCAGCCGGATCGGATGAAATTTGCTTCTGTTAGAGGCTCCAACAAGGGCCAAATCTGAAGGGTCCCTTACTAAATGGCGGCCTATACGTAAAAGTGCGACCGATATGGCCCCATTTCAATACCAATCCCGACCCTACATCGATAACAACTACTTTGCTGCCAAGGTTTCAAGTCGCATAGCTTGTTTCGTCGGAAGTTGAGCTGTGATTTTCAACAGACGCGACGGACATGCTAATAGATCGACTCAGGAATTTCACCCACGACCCAGAATATTATATACTTTATGCGGGGTCTTTAGAGCACATATTCACTGTGTTACAAACGGGCCAATGACAAAGTTTAATATTACCCCATCCTATATGGAGGCTATAAAAAGACCAAGAGACGAAACTGTGAAGCGAAACTGCGTCAGGTTAGTGGGTAGTCATTGAGGAAAACTGTCTTCTACGAACGCAAAAAAATAATTCCTTTCCTCCCAAACGAAATTTTACGACAAAAACATAGTTCGTTTCTTAATTTGCTTTTGTAAGGAAGTTTATTTGGCAAGAAAAGGTAATATACTGGTTTGTGATAAAACGTTTATTCTTTTCCAGGATGCTAAAAACAATTTCATTGAGACTAACTTCAAAAAAACAATATTTCTTGGCTAATTGCATTTTCCCTCACTTCCATGAGCGTTTTTTTAGTTCTTAGCACTATTATCCTGTTAATACAAACAAATGTAGAAGATAATTATACGATTTTATAAGATTTTTTAAAATTTTACCTTTCACCTCGGACGGGAGAATCGAACCGGGACCATGCAATTTGTACAGCCAGCAACACTATCCACTGAGCCTACGATAGCTGTTATTGTCATCAATTAGCTAATTATCCATATAAGCTGCTATATTAACTATAGCTATAGCTTGCGGCCGCCCACGAGCGCATTAAAGAAAACTTTATTTAACGAAACAAACATTTAGTTGGGCACCCGTGGAGCAGTAGTTGCTACGTCCGCCTTGCATGCCAAGGCCGTCGTGCGGTTCGAGCCCTGCTTTCAGCACCGAACTCCAAAAAGTTTTGTTATTGTTTTTTTTTTTTACATATATTCCAGATATGTTCCGAAAGAATTGGAAAAGATGTTCAACATTACGTCTCTACTATATTAAATGCTTTACTATGAAGCTGTAAAAATGTGTCTCATTAAAAGACTTAAAGTCAGAAAAGAACCGCTGCTTTGATATAAACGAAATGGACTGAGTGTTGTTGTCAGTATAGCTTTTTTGTACGGATTTTTTTAATGATATTCATTATTTTTTTGAATTGAATTGATTTATTTGAATTATTATGCCAATACCAACAACGATAATTATCTTAAATATTTTACAGTAGTGGAATTATAATGTTATCATTAATCTCTATTTTATTTGATATGTGGCATTTAAATTAATTTAGTAAAAATGAAAAACAAACAAACTTGATAAACATTTAAATATTTCAAATAAAATAAACATTTGCAACTAATGGCAAATGCAAATATGCAACAATTTTTATAATATCTTTATAATAAGAAAAACAAGGTATATACGGCCGTAAGTCGGCCAGGCCGGGAATCTAATACTGCTACCCTCCGCATCATGGATTTCGTAGAAACTTCTTCTAACACTGCCATCCACAATCGAATTACTTAAGTTGCAAGTTAACGCTTGCCGATTGGCAAGGTACTTAAAACCTCTTTAAACCATCCATCTTCTAAATTGGCGGTGTCCATCACGTCGGGTATATATTAAATCAAAAAAATACGATCCGAATACGTTATATAATCAGTTGACAAAGTAGACATAACATTTATGACAAAATTTTCTACATAAAAAAAATATTTAAAAAATTTTCTATGGAAATTTAAAAATTTTCGTATATGAAATAAAAATTTTGACAAATTTTCTATAGAAAGAAAATTTTTGACAACAATTTCTACAGAAATAAAAGTTTTCTGACATATGATGATAATTTTATTATGAACCGCGCAATAAAATTTAGCCACAAAATTTTCCATAGAAATAAAATTTTGACAAAATTTTCTATAGAAATAAAATTTTGGACAATGATGAAAAAATTTTATTATGAAACCGAATAAATATTTAAACAAAATTTTCACGTAGACAATACAATATTTTGACAACATTTTCTATTTTAGCAAATAAAATTTTATGGAGACTTATTTTTGGCTCTAAGTGGCAACCATGATTATGAACCGATACTCGGACAATTTTTGTGTGAGATTGCGACCAATTTTGGTTATGGTTTGTTAGCGACCATATACTAACACCACGATTTCCTACTTTGAACCGGGATCGGCTGCATTGAATTTTGCTCCTCCAAGAGGCTCGGAGGTCAAATCTGGGAGGGAACGTTTTATCATGCGGCGGCTACTATGATCAATTCATGGACCCGATCATCAGGACCCATGTTCCAAAATTTCAGCCCGGATCGGTATATTATCTATATATATGCACATTTGCTTCTCCTTTGATGGTTCTTTTCGCATAAGCCACAATTTCTGTGAGATCGGTTATATTTATGGGGTCTATATTATAATTATCGGACCCGATGCTGGACCAATTTTTATGCCAGGTGTTAGAGGGACCATATACCAACATCATGTACCAAAATTTCAGCCTGCGATCGGTATGAAATTTGCTTCTGCTTTTGAGCTCCTCAAGCCAAAATCTTGGGGATTCGGTTTATATGGGGCCCTATTATAAATTATGGACCGATGTGAACCAATTTTTTGCGATTGCCGTGTTAGAGACCATTATACCAACACCATATACAATTTTCAGCCGGATCGGATTGCAAATATGCTTATTGTTAGAGGCTCCACAAGCAAATCTGAGGCTCCCTTTACTATGGGGGCTATACGTAATAAAGTTTGACCGCATATTGGCCCATCTTTTCAAATATGCCCCATCCTGACCTAACTTTACGTCCGATTAACACACTACTTGTTGCCAAGTTTCAAGTCGATAGCTGTTTACGTTCGCGAAGTTAGCGTGATTTTCAACAAGACGGACGGACGCCGAACGCCGACATGCTTAGATCGACTCAGAGATTTCACCACGGACCCAGAATATATTACTTCTTATGGGCGTCTTAGGAGCGCATATTTCGATTGCTGTTACAACACGGAATGACAACAGTTAATTCATACCCCCCATCTATGATGGCAGGTATAAAAAGATCGGATTCAATACGTATATAATTCAGTTTGACAAAGTAGACATAACATTTTGACAAAATTTTCTACAGAAAGAAAATATTAAAAATTTTCTATGCGAAATAAAATTTTGTTACATAGAAATAAAAATTTTTGACTAAATTTCTATTAGAAAGAACTATTTTGGACAAAAATTTCATACAGAAATAAATTTTAAACAAAATTATTCTATAGAAATAAACTTTTGACCCAAAATTTTCGTAGTAGAAATAAAATTTTGACAATTGATGAAAATTTTATATTGACGAATAAAATTTTAACAAGAATTTTCTATAGAAATTAAAATTTTGGAACAATTTTTCTATAAGAAATAAATTTTGCGACAATGATTGGAAAATTTTATTATGAACCGTAATAAAATTTTAACAAAAATATGTTCACTAGAAATAAAAATTTTGACAACATTTATCTATTAGAAATAAACATTTTGCGTTTAGAATTACTTTTTGGATGGTAGTGGCAACCATTGATTATGAACCGATATGCGACAATTTTTGTGCTGATTGGTACCAATGTTTGGTAGGTTAGTTAGCGACCATCATACTAACCACCCACTTTCCTACTTTGAACCGGATGCGGCGCATCGAGATTTGCTTCCTCCAAGAGGCTCCGGACGGCTTCAAATCTGGAGAAAGTTTTATATGCGCGGCCTATATATTAAATTATGGACCCGATATGCGACCATGTTCCAAAATTATCAGGCCGGATCGGAACTGCCAATGTTGCTTCTCGTTTGGGTTTCTTCGCAACGCCAAATCTGGAAGATCGGCTTTATATGGGTCTATATATAATTATGGACCGACGCTGCGCACCAATTTTTTGCATGCGTTGTTTAGAGCACCCAGTATATCCAACATCATTGTACAAATTTTCAGGCCGGATCGCCGAATCCGGAAATTTGCTTCTTCTTTGCAGGCCCTCCTTCAAGCCAAAACACTCTGGGCAGATCGGTGTTATTATGGCGCGGGCTATATGATAATTTATGCGGACGCGATGGTGAGAACCAATTTTTGCACGCGTTCGCTTTTACGAGGACCATATACACCAACCCATATACCAAGATTTCAGGGCCGGATCGCGATGAAAATATGCTTATGTTTAGAGGCCTCACAAGCCGGATCGGATGAAATTTTTTTTTCTCTTTGAGGTCCGCAAGCCAAATCTGGGGAGCGATCGGTTTATATGAGGCGGCTATATATAATTATGGACGGATGTGGGACCAATTTTCTGCCATGCGGTTGTTTAGAGACCATATACCAACCACCATGTACCGAAATTCCAGTCCGGATCGGGATGAATTTGCTTGCTACTTTTAGGTCCGCAAGCGCAAATCTGTGGATCCGGTTTATATTGGGCAGGCCTATACTATAATTAATGGGACCGATGTGACACAACCAATTTTGCCGTCCATGGCTTGTTAGAGACCATATAACCAAAACAGCCATATTACCAAAATTTTCACGCCCCGGAGCGCGTCGGCTCATGAAATTTGCTTCTCTTTTACGGACTTCCGCAACGCCAAAATCTTTGGGCGGGATCGGTTTATTATGGGCAGCTATATATAATTATGGACCGTATGCTGAACCTACGAGTTTTGTGCCATGGTGATTAGCCAGAACCCCACTTCCTTATGCCAACAACCTAATCGATACCCAAATTTCGAGCCCGGATTTCGGGCGATGAAATTACTGCTTCTTTTAGGAGGCTCCCACAAAAGCCAAAATCTGAGCTCCCTTATATATGGCACGGGCCTATACGTAAAAGGTGCGACGTATATGCGCCCATTTCACTCAATACCATCTTGACCTTATCGTCGAATATAACAAACTTACTTTGTTGTGCCAAGCTTTCCAACAGGTTCCGGCGATTTTAAAGCGGCGGGCTCCTTGTTTCGCTCCGCGGGAAGTTAGCGTGATTTCACAAGACGCGACGACAGGACGGACATTGCATCTCTCTTT
>PGFW01024433.1:0-10026 GCA_003123925.1 Haematobia irritans
GTTTACTTGTACTTCAATAAGAAATAACATTAATGATTATACTGTGAGATACTAAACTAGTGATATGATAGTAAAAAAATCGTTATTTTTACACCATTTCTTTAATTTTCAAATGAATGGTCCTTTAACTTATAGGGCACAACTTAAAGCATGTAAGAATAAGTAAATGCGTATTGAAGATAATCTAGAAGGTTATTTTATGACCATAAAGTAACGAAATCTTCCAAAATCCGGTGTTGATCGACGAAGCAACCAACTGTAAATATGGGTTGAAGAGTAATTCTCCGCATCCTATGTGAGATAGATCCAAGTTTGCTTACTACTTCGCGAAATCACAAGTGCGGGATCCAAACTACGTTTTTATTTGGAAGCTCTTTTTTTTGTTGGGAATATGATTCACACTATTCATTGACATTTCATTTTGCACTCCAACTCTAGAGAAAAATTCAGCTATTAACCATTAATAAGAAAAATAAACAAGTATATACAAGCACTAAGTTTCGGCGGGGCGACCGAACTCTATACCACTCATACCCAAACATCCATGAATCCACCAATATTAGGTGTTTCCTTTATGAAATTTCAGGAGGCTGACGTACTTTTGAGGAATCACTCGAGTATAAATTGTAAAGATTTCACCTATGAGGCACTATATTCAGAATTCTGTGATTATAAGAACAATTATGATTTTTGAGTTTTAAAGAGTCCAGATCATATACATGTCTTGTAAGAATGGCAAGAAAATTATAAAAATAGATGTGGTCTTATATTTGAATGCTTAATATATCTGTGGGAAGTTAAAATACCTCTTGGATAATATTTACATTGAGTTTCAGCCAATTTTCATGATCAGTGCGCTTCTACACCCGTCAAGAAGTGAAGTCGGTCTATATGGATTTCGCATAGTCAAATGGACCATTAAAAACTCTAACCACTCATTTATAATTCGATTTACACGTTTTTTGTGAAGCCTAAAATATCAGCAATATTTACAGAATTCAGGCAAATCAGATAAAAACTACCTGAGTTTCTAGTAAACCCAAAAAATTTACGGGTAAATAAAATCGGGAGAATCTTTCCTTATATTGGGGGGAATATATCTAAATATATATTATGGACCGATACTCTACTGTTCGGAGAACAGCACCTAGCTTTATGACCCGAGAAATACCTTCTAGATTTCCAATTTCAGAGGCAAATAGGATAAAAACTTTCTCGGCGTGGCTCTCTAGGAAAGCCAAAAGACCCAGTAAAATCGTGGGAAATCTGGGTCTATGAATGAAGAGTCCGGGGTCTATACATAAATTATGGACGATTACCACCATTTCTCTGGCACGACCATCTTTATTGTTCATAAATAACTCTAGATTTTGCAAATTTCATAGCAATTGGATAAAAACTAGCGATTTCTAAAGCGCCAAGACCCCAAATCGCGGAGGTCGTTTTATATAGGGGACCAGACCAAAACCATGGCACGATACACACAATTTTTTGGCACACGTAGTTTGTTCCTAGCAGTACCTCAATAGATTTCCAATTTTCCAAGTTAAATGAATAAAAACTGCTGTTCTATAAGCAAGCAAGTAAAATCGCGAGATCGGTCTATATGGGGGCTATTACCAAAACATAGGACGATACTCACCATTTTGCACTACCTCTTTAATGGTTGCATAAAATACCTCTAGATTTCAAACTTTCAGGCAAATTGGATAAAAAACTACGATTTCATAAGCCAAACCCCAAATCGGGAGTCTCGTTTATATGGGACTATATAAAACCTGACCGATATAGCCCATCTTCGAACTTGACCCTGGCCTGCAGACAAAAGACGATTTGTGCAAAATTTCAGCACGATTGCTTCATTATGAAGACTGTAGCGTGATTACAACAGGACAGACCAGAACAGACAGACAGAACGGACAGGACGGACATCGTTATTTTCGTCTTAGAATTTCTCCTGATCAAGAATATATTATACTTTTATTAGTCGGAAATCGATATTTCGATGTTTACAAACGGAATGACATACTTATTATACCCCCCATTCACCATTCTAGTGGTGGTGGGTATAAAAACAAAGTGCTAAATCATATTTATTCTTATTAACAGAAATTTAGTGAGACAAAAAATAATTGCAATTTCAATTAAATGATTCAATTAATTTCTACTCGATCTGACAAAACAATTGTTCTTCTGTGTACGTTGACCACATAGAGAGGCTTGGTATAAAAATACAAAATTTTATTACGAGGGTTGTCTTTCTATATATCTAATTATTTTACTCATTTATTGCTTTTTCAAAATATTCGCCATACCATATTTGCATCATGCCCGCTTTTGAACAATTGTCAATTCACTCCTCTCCCTCTCGTGATTGAGCTTCCAAAACTGCGCATTCCCTGACGCATCACACGCTCGTCTTCAGACTGCACTCTTATCGCCTGATCACGAAGTCATATACTGCGTTTCGAAGTATTGTGATCGTATTTTTGGGCCACTTCTTTCGGACAATCCGCCACGAGCATTTTCTTGAGTGATTGACAATTGGTCAAATGTTCATTGCAATATTGACCAACAAAAAGGAGCGTCGCCAAAAAAGTAATGGAAATGTATTTTTTTTTTTTTTTGGCATCCGGAAGTGGTGCAAAATTACGCAGAAGCAGAACTTTAACATTATGCTTGTCATAGGACGGATAGTCCTCTATTTCAAACAGCCGCTTGCACTGAATTTGCATTACTTCTTTAGGGGGTTTGTTATCGATATTCAATGTTATTCGGCATGTAAATTAAAAAATTTTGTGATATTGTCAAATAACATAATTTTATCAATTTTTAATGGATTCTAACACTTTGGCGGAAACGTTTGACTTCAAATGGATTTCCAAAAATTCGCAATTTATTTAGATTGGAATTTAGCATTTTTTTTCGACAAAATTTTAAATGATTTGTACTATTTTATGAATTCCTTACTCTAGCTTTTAAACCAATTTGAAACAAAAAAAGTTAAAATTACCCATAAAAATTGTGAAAAAACCTTGTTATAAAAAATTGAATTAAAAGAACTTCTTGGGTAGGTTAAAATAAAGAACATTCATTGGGAGTGTTATCTTCTGGAAGTGCTTTTAAAGCCAAATAAAGATAAAAATAATAGAAATCAGTTTTTGTATTGTAAATAACAGTTAACATAAAAATGTATTTTCTTGATACGTATATCTTAGTTCGTTAAACAAAAATATTTCGTAATGCTTTGTTTAAAATCTATTTTTCTTATAATATTGTATATAAGTGAGTAACATTTTTATTTTAAGAATTAAAATATTTAATTGGTTATTTTGCTTTATACTTGTACTAGAATTTTATCATAATTAGTAAAAATTCTTTGACATTCTT
This sequence comes from Haematobia irritans, assembly GCA_003123925.1. NCBI lineage: Eukaryota > Metazoa > Arthropoda > Insecta > Diptera > Muscidae > Haematobia > Haematobia irritans. The sequence continues at coordinate 3,391 of PGFW01024433.1, forward strand.
GAGTAAATTATTATCAATTTTGTCTAATTAAAAACATTTGTGTTATTTCATTTAGGTTCATTTTTGCGAACAGAAAATTCCTTCTCAATGAATTATCCGAGATCTATCATCTAAATTTTAGTTCTTTTGCTTAAAAATGTCTACGTCTGCTGTGAAGTGTGGAAGAATCATGATTATTTGTACGAATTTTGACAAAACTCGAAAAGCCAAGGACTCCCAGGTTTTGTTTCCATTTTTTCCCCAAAATGTATTTTAATGCTTTATTTTAATATTTTTCAAAAATTCTTCAAAATGCTTTAAAACTTTAACTCCCTAAACTATGTGTCTAATAGAACGGAGTTAATATCGTTTAGAATCTGAAAAAAATCGGAAATTTGTCCAATTTTATGAAGTAAAAAATCGTCAGAATACCGATAAATCGGCATGGGCAGCCCTGGATGCCGGAAACCAGGAGGGATTAAAGGATTGACGAAAGAATACCAACAAACACAAGTGAGAGAATAAAAAAGAGAGCAATTCTCTGTGAAAAATGCTTAATATGTTTTTTCGGAAAAATTGGTTTTATTGTGTTCATTTGTTTTGGCTATGGCTTGGACATGCTTTATGTTATAAGTCCGCCAAAAATTTGATATGTTTAGTCTAAATATTATTTAATATTGAACTATTAAATTGCGTATTCGGAAGTTAAAAAAAATCATGTGTGTTTTGCCTTGAGAGCAACAGTTTAAGGTGTAGTGGGACATGTGTTTTGTTGCGTCGCTTTTTGGCATTATGCGTCACAATTTTTTGTTTCTTTGGCTCTTCAAAAAAATCGGAACGTACGACGAGTAAGGTCAAAATATTTAAGAACAAAAGAAATAAAAAAAAAAACAGTGGAAATATATAAAAATTACAAAGCTTCAACTTAATACCGGCCTTAAAGGTCAAAAATGAAATTAAGTCCAAAATTATTTCGTTAAATAAACATCAATATTTATTTGTATATTCAAAATACGCATAAATTTTAAATGCATTTAAAATGCTAGTAAAAAACAGTTTACGCCTAAATAAATTTTTGTTTATATTGTAAAATTATTTATGTTTATACTCGACTTTCTTTTTTGTTAGTTTTTGAATTTCTTCGAAAATTTAAAATTTTATACCAAAAACATTTTTTTGTCACAAAATTGTTATTTTTGCAATAAAAAAATAATATTTTATCCAAAAGCTCAGTCCATTTCGTTTTTATCAAGCACTGTTCTTTTCTTACTTTAAATCTTTAATAACACACATTTCGAAGTTCAATTGTAAAAATTTAATATTGTTATATAAAAACATAAAATTAAAAACCAAAATAGTGTTCGGTCGGAGCAGGAATTGCACCCAGGACCCTTGGCATGCCAGGCGGACATGCAGCACGTGGCCAACAAATGTATGTTTCTGTTGAATAATGTTTTGTTTGCATGGGCTCGTGGGCGCTGCAAACTATGCTACATAAATGTAACTTATAACGATAATTGTCTATTGATGGCCATAACAGCTACGTAGCCCAGTAGATAGTGTGATGGTTTACAAACTGTATGGCCTCGGTTCGATTCTCCGTCCAGGAGAAAGGGAAAATTTTACAAATTTATAAAATTGAATAACTTCACCACGTACCAAATTTCAACCAGATCGGATGAATGTTGCTTCTCCAAAAGGCACCGGAGGGCAAATCTGGGGATCGGTTTATATGGGAGCTATGTATAATTATGGACTGAAATGAACCAATTCGTGCATGGTTGTTGGATACCAATATACTAAACATCAAGTACCAAATTTCACCCGAATGGGAAGAATTTGCTCTTCCAAGGGGCTCCGAGGCAATCTGGGAATCGTTTATATGGGCCTATTTATAATTATTGACCGATATCGACCAAATCTTTGCATGGGAGTTTGAGGCCGTATGTTAACACCACGTAACAAATTTTCACTGAATCAGAGAATGTTAGTCTTTCCAAGAGCTCGCGAGGTCAAATCTGGTGATACGGTTTATATGGGGTATATATAATTATTAGACCGATGTCACCAATTTTGCAATGGTTGTAGAGACCATTATACTACACCAATTACCAAATTTCAAGCCGGATCGGATGAAATTTGCTCTCTTAGGGGCCTCGCAAGCCAAATTTGGGGGTCCGTTGTATATGGGGTTATACGTAAAGTGGACCGATATGGCCCATTTGCAATACCATCCGACCTACATCAATAACAACTACTTGTGCCAAGTTTCAAGTCGATAGCTTTTTTCTCGGAAATCATGTATCTGATTTCTGCAAGCAGGTTATATTTGACGAGAAAATAACATTTTAGTGACAAACATGTTACATGGTCACCATACAAAAATAACATTTTGCTCTTGAAACATTTTTGAGGTGATCATATTCCTTCTCTGGGTGTATTCTCCATGCGAATTTAATTCCTCATTCGCTCATGTATAATTTTTATTATTATTGTTATTTGTATGCATAACTTGGCTTAAATTTAACTAAACTGAGTTCATAACATTCACGATTATTTAGCTTTAAATAGTTTTTGGACAAAAGAATACCTGGTAAAGTTCGAAGTTTATTTATTTTCAAATACCTATACTCAATGTATCTCTCTTTTCTCCGGATACACATTTCAATATTCAAATTAAATAATATTTAGACTTTAGCATATAAAAATTTTGACGAAGCCTCATTATGTTAACATGCCAAACGCGTAGACAAAAGGAATGTACTCACCAAGCACAGTTTTCCGCAACAGTTTTCATTTGATTCTCTCGCTGTGTTACAGTGTTGCCAATTTGGTGCTTTTAGCACCAAATTTAGTGCTTTTTGATTTCTAAAAAGCACCAAATTGCCTTTTTGGTGCCTTTTCAAAAAAAGCACCAACTTGGTGCTTTCTGGCATTTTCATTTAGTGACTTTTGGTGCTTTTTTTATTTTGAACAGTATTGAGTTTAATTGATACAAAAATGTTGATTAGACTTTAAAGAGCCGAAGAAACTCAAATTTATTGTCAAATATAGAATTCGTTTGTTATGAAGTTGGTATTGATCATTTTTTAATTAATATTGTTATTTAGGGTATTCTGTAGGAAAGTCGAGCGATGAGTGTCGAAGTTTTGAATTTGGTAAAGATGTCATAAAAAAACTTTGTACTAAATTCACAAAAGCACGCACAACTGAAATAAGCAATAGACTCCTTCCATATATTAATATTTTGAAAGTTGAAAAACATCACTGATCAAAATGAATTGGAGGAAAGTATTAAAACTGATCAAAAGTGTATACTTGAATAGCGGTTCATAATGGTGAGTACTAAGTTCGAGTTTTCCCGCTAAAGTGAAAACTATATCAGTAAAAAAGGCATTAAATTATGCATATTGCTGATGCAATTTTAATTATAACTTGATGGGAATGCCCAAAGCAAAATTTTCACGAAGATAAATGTTTGTATTCTTAAATGAATTATTAAAGAAAAGTAATTTTGAAAAATGAATATTTTAGCAAGTAAACTCGATCTTAATACCCACCTTAACATCTTAAAATTCAATTCACAAAAGTTCTATAATACATCTTCGGAAGTTTTTTTGTTTTAGTAGTAGGGCATTTAATTTTCGATTTTGTGGTGGAAGGTGGTATGTTAGAATTTATAATATATTTTTGGTGCTTTTTGGCCTTGGGGAGTTGGCAGCACTGCTGTGTTATATTGATATCTTTCGCGAACTCACTCGGTTTCTATTTCTCTCTCTTCTCTCTCTTGCTCTCTGAATAAAATATTGCAACATTTCTAAATTTATGTATGTTTACATCCACCCATATTATATTTATAAAACATTGTTTGGGACAAACATAATATATTCTAACATATTAACATATGTGTCGCAAACATTTTATGCTAATGCAAGAACATTTTATTTGTCCACTTAAATTAAATAAAATATGTCTAAAAATTTCAGCCCGAAACATTTTACATCGGAACATATGAAAAACACAGTTTTCTATCCGTGTAATGCAAATAAAAATTATGATTTTCTTCAGTGCACTACTTACCATTGGTCCACATATTTAAAAACATTTTCTCATCAATCGTGAGTATTTCATTTTAAAAAATATATTTTTGTTTTGTTTTAAATTGCAGGCCAGCGACTAACTCTCGTAGGCTCTATACTTTGTTTCTGCATCAAATAATGAAGAAGTATGATGTTCACTGCCACCGACTCTAATTATTGCTCATTAATCAATAAAATTGATTTAACCTAGCACTGCTGGATCTCTTTCGTGGGTCCTCTGTGGCCTGGCTAAATCGAAAATCATTTCAGATTTCTTCAGTCAGCATGGTTTGAAGATGTTCCTCATCTCATTTTGAAGTCCTAAACGGCCTTCGATGCCATACATTTTCGAGAATGTATAGGCACACTTCAATGATTTATATTTATGGATCTTAATATGTTCGTCTGTATGTAATACCGTTAGGTATCTGCTTATGAAAGTTGGTGGTACGTAACTGATGTACTTGCATATGTGATGTAGTACACTAAAAATTTTAATGCTAGGTCGTGCATATTTAACTCTACTAATTCGATTTTAAAAGATGTGTGTTCCGGTCAGTGGGCTCGCGTCAGTTGCTTAAGTGAACGCAGCGAAAGTTTTCTTCCTATGACTATTTTCAACGCGTGAAATGGGCTTAACCACCACCAAGAAAATTATGGTTATTCAGACCGAATCGACATAAGTGCTGAATGTTCCACGCCAACAAAAGAAGTCGCTTGTTAAATGTGTTGAAATTTTTCTTCACCTAAACATTTGTGACGAATCGACCCTACGACATGACATTCACGTTCTTAAATAAGAAGTCAGGATGAATATAAAATAATAAAAATTAAAATTAAAAAATAACATAAAATAGATATAATGCAAATTAGTGCGAAAATATTCCAATAGTTCGAAATAATCATTTTCCATAATGAGGACTACATAGTTGTATGACGTTATCCTTTTTGTTGGAGCCATGGTGGTACAATGACAATCATATAAAGGTTGTTGCATTCAACTAAGCGCGACTACATTGAAAAAAATATATTGATTAAAACAATAATTTACAAAATAAATACACCTCGTAAATTATTACGCCCACATGGAAATATACTGCCAACATATTTTGCTTCAAGCATATACATTTTTGGGTATGCCCAAACATTTTATGTTTGATCTCTTACCAATATATAATATGTTTGAGCATATTGGTAAACAATTAATGATTTGGTGTTTTTGTATGAATTGCAAGTCCTGACCAGGGTCTTCTTTGATAACGCTTTGGTTTTTCTTGGCCATCCATATTATTTGGTCTAGATTAATGTATGTCTTCCATATAAGCATACAATAATATGTAATTGGTAGGTATGTTGCCAGACCGTCAGTATATGGATTCTGTATGGTTCTGGAACATTTTGCCCGGACCCTTAAGAAAATATTATTAATTATTGTATTTATGGCTTACATTAGAAATTTCTCTGTCAGGAATAAATCCGTGGATCCGGTAATTTGGTGCTGCGGAAGTATATTTTTATGGGGGAATATTTTTTTTTGGTAATTATCTCGATATGACAATTTTTTAGACTTTTACAATATGGCATTATTGGAGATGTTGAGTAGAACTTATAAAATCCAGGGGTTGCAATTTCACCGATGGAAATGAATTTTGCCAGAGTTATCAGGGGGCTCCATAACATCTAGGGGATCTGGAGTTTTTTAATGGGGTATATATCTGATTGGCTCATGGAATGTTACTTGGGCCACTTTTTGCCCAAGTGATTGTTATGTTAAATACCACCCTCCTCTTTTCAATCATCAAGACGACTTTTCAGTTGTTTGGCCTAAATTTTACCTGATCTGCTATGGATTTTTAGTCATCCAACGAGGCACACCGGTATGTTCAGACATATGGATAGGATTCGGATATTTTGATTCAGAGCTTGTATAATTTCTTTTTTATTATTTTTTAATTATTTAATTCACTTGGATATGTGGCACCGGACTTTGGGATTTCGATAGGCAGCGGAATCGGTAGTTAACACGCGGCTTTGTGTAAAGTGACTAAATACAAGGGATAAAAGTAGTCACATCCGGATTGGATGTTGACCATTGGTTAGAAATCTAAATGATAGTCTCCGGAGGTCATATAAATTTTTTACAGGATTTCTTTGGGTTTATAATTTACGGAGTCGAACAGCTCAACCAACTATTAATAATATTCTAATTGTCGCCTGCACCTGGATCCTAATTTAATAGCTGCTGGCTCCAAGGCTTACTAAAATAGGATTGTTACGGACGATTAAATATAGTAGCATCTTCAAATATGTGCTTTATTTAAGTGATCGGCTAAATGAAACTTTTGCTGCTCCGGAGGCTCCCCAGCCAATTTGGGGATCTGGTTATTATATTTAGGTGATGTCTAATTGTCAACTGCTAAAACAGTGTCAGATCTGGCCCTTTCATATTTATACTGAATACTCTTCTCACAAATTTTATAACATAACGACATACCCAGATTGACGTCCGTAACTTTGTAGTGTGGATGACAAAGTAGTCCAGGATCAATCCAGGGATACGGTTGGAAATAATGTTCGG
>PGFW01024434.1:9762-20831 GCA_003123925.1 Haematobia irritans
TCTCCCGGGATCGCTGCTTTGCCGTCGTATTTGTTTATCATCGCGATTTGAGTCTACTAACTTCTTGTAAGTCGATAGTCCGCTCGTTTTTTTGGCTCGATGCGGCGTTGTAGACGTATACTACCCAGCTTATTTGCGCAATGCGGAGAGAGATGGTTATGGGTTTCGCTTGAAATTACCGGCAACTCTCTTTGTCTGCCAGCGCTTCCGGTTTTCGGATTTTCTCCCCGATTCCAGACATCCTGGCGTCGACAAACGTTCCCCCAAAAACTAATTACATTTGTAACGGTTGATTTGGGCAACATTTAGCGATTTTCAAGCTTTGCGTGCAGTAGCTCGGATTTTCGCGATTCGCGAGCAAAGTTTTGATACGCTGGCTCTTCTTGCTTGGACGGCTTTTGGACAACTGACAGAGTGAATTTCCAAAAGTTCAAAATATGAGGCAACATTCTAAACACACACCTTCAAAATGAGGGGTGTTCATGTTTTAAATGCAAAATTTGAAAGAAATACGGCAAGTTTATATTGACCAAATTTTGACCGGTATCACCCTTAACACAAGGTCGTGGGTTCGAATTCCTGCTTCGACCGAACCACAAAAGTTTTTCAGCGGTGGATTATCCCGCCTCAGTAATGCTGGTGATATTTCTGAGTGTTTTAAAGCTGCTCTAAGTGGTTTCACCGTAATGCGAAACACAGTTCGAAATCGACTATAAAAGGAGGTCGCTTGTCATTGAGTTAATCGGAATCGCACTCAGTGATAAGATAGAAATTCACCTCCACTGTGGTATTATAATGGAGGGAATAGTCTAAGTGAGGCTGAACTAATGGACTGACACAGTACCTAACCTAAGACCGACTTAAAACATGAACAATTTCGATTAAAATACAGTTCGGATTTGGACATAAATCATGTGCACAAAATATACGTACTTCCTCCCCAATAAAATTTAAAATTTAAAAAAAATATAATCTGCAATTTTCTTTTCTCGGTTATTGTTTTTTTTTTTTTTTTTGAAGAAAATTTCAAGTCGATAACCCTTCAGTGAATTATTTCTAAATTATCACTGCCAATAAATTTATAAATAACATTTATATACATTCTATTTATATTTTAGAATGTGTGTTTTCGTAAAATAAAACTTAATAAGTAATAATTTTATTTAAAAAAGGATTAATTTGAGAGTTTGGGTTATTCAGACCCCAACCTTAAATTTGACTGATCAGTTCTTGAACGTGTTGCAAAAAAAAAATTATAAATTTGACAACTGTTGGTTAGGATATTCTGGTAGTTTAGTCAACGCATGGTTTTAAGACAACAATAACAAAAAATTAAAAGAATATAACTTCGATTCGAAAAATTGATGACTTGATTTTTAACCAAGGTTTTATGTGAAATGTTCCCCAAAATATATATGTAAAAGTTTTGAGCCATCTGTCGTCTACTAATTTTCTTCAGGTGGTAAACCTCACCATCCCAACTCATTCTAACCCACAAAGCCACATCCGCTCCTCTTAAGCCCTTTGTGTATATTTCCTGTTTTTTTGGGAAAACTTTATGACTTCTGTGATTTAACCCTCTAATGCCCCAATTATTTTTTGCCAAGCTGATTACATTTTCAATGTTAACGACACAAAGCAAGAGAACTAAGCTAAGAAAAATTTATACGGTAAAGTTCAGCATATGCTGCAAAGCCACCTGAATAGTCTCAAATAAGTTTCTTTTAATTATTGGCCCATTTTTGTTGTCTTAAGGTGTGTTTTACTAACAAGCCTTCCTTATTAAATTTAAGCACCCTAATAGGCCGGCGCTTGGGCCATTAAGAGGGTTAGTTGTTTCAAAGCGTTGCATATTCTGGAAGACAACGTCTATAAGCTTCATTTCGACAGTAACTCTTATATGGGGTTCAGATTGAATTTTAGCCTCCCTTGGTATAGGCCATGCACCCTTTCTGAAGTTTTTATGTTTCGCAATTAAAAATTAATTTAAAATTTTCTTAGGAACACAAAGCTACTTTATATCTCTTTTTAATAAAAAAAAAATATTATTTACACTGAAAAATATTTGTCGCTAATCACAAAGACCTCCATTGTCTTCGAGTTTAAAGTACGCAAAACCTAAAATGCCAATGGCGAACTTGCGTCTTGAATGTATCCTTTAGTGGTACCACGCACAGAAAAAATCGATGTTTGGACATGGTTGCCGCATTCCATTTAATGCCTTATCTAAGCATGTAATTGTCGCGGAAAAACTTATTATTTTTTTTTTTTTTGTTTGGGAGCAAGAGAAAAATGTATTGCTGGCCAATAACGCATTCCAATGGTTTCTCAAATGCCGCAACAAAATAGAGTGCGTACAAATATGTGGTTTGCTTGCACAACATTATAATACAACATAAACAATGAATTATCTTTATATAATAAAAGTTAATTTTGTGTTTTCTTTTTTCTCAAGTGGCTGTCTTTTTGACGGACCGAAAAAAGTTTTTTCATAATAGATCATAACATTTTAGATTTGTTCTTTTTAACTGAAGTTCTTTTAACGAGAGATTTTATTTTTCTTCGAAACTTATGTTACAGAGCCAACCATTGGTTGTAAAATACGCTCGATTGGTTTGGCTCCTGGTTCACTTCCAAAGATGGTTCATCATGAAAAAATTACACCTCCGATGGGCCTCAGATCTCAACCGCCGCCGATGGTAATGGCTGTTAGGCGCATCCAACATCTAATAGTCGCTTTCCGCCTTCGTATCTCCACCATTGGGTTCCAAAATCTTCGGATCTCATTTCGTTGGTATTTTTGGCTCCTGGGGACATTTATGAAGAAAACATTCGAAAAAATTGTAGAGAAGCCATAGATTTCTTGTCACATTTAAATCAGACGAATGAGAATTTTGTAGCAATAAGAAAACCCGCACAAAATTCATATCAAGGAAAATATAACAATAGGCAAAAAGATTAATTCTGGGAATATTGAGAATACTAAGAAGAACAATCTCATATATGATTGATTTTGACGAGCTCCTATTAGATTTTGAAAGAAAGTTTTACTCATACACAAACTTCTGGATCCCAAATCGAATAAAGTGATTATATGAGTCACAGTAGTATAGAGGAACAAATCATTTATTGATATAACCCCAATAAAATTTGAACGGGAAAATAGAATATTAGTAATACGAAAATTTTAGAATACTACATAAGTCGTATGCAAAAGATATCCACTATAGTTCAGGACCCCGTCCAGAACTTAGACGACTTTCTTACTTTGATACTTGCTAATTTGGATTTTAATACAATCGCAAAACATAAAATTGTAAACAATTCCCAAAAGAATAATCCAAAAATCCACGCCCACTTACGGACAAGGTTCAGATGCTACTTATATGCGCAAGATTGATTTCAAGACATATATAAAAAATCAAACATGACCACAAAAACTACAAAACACCCAGCGTCATTCCAAATTGATAGCTAGTTTCTATACAAGAACCAAAAAATGATCACGTTATCATATGCAGAAGCCGTCAAGCCTTAATAAAATTTCGTCCTTCCGAATTGTGCACCAAACCAAGAACTTCAAGCGAGGACGCCGATGCGGCCTAATGATGGTCTGGCGCGACACACAACCCAACCCGAAAACCCCCCAACGTATAAACGGCCGATTGGATCGCATCTTACAGATAAAACGTAATTTCATCCACAATCTGCCCGAGCGAAATACACAATCCATCATATCAGGACTTCTCATTATCAAGTGTGGTATTATTGAAAAGTCTGGAGGTATTTTAATAAACACTGACGCAAACTACCACTTAATCGAGAAACCATCGATTCTGTCCTCGTAAACATGCAAAAACTCGTGCAATATTCCCATATCGCTAAAATCCTAATAAGAAGAACGCCATATTCCCTGACTTAAACGGTTATTTCTATTTTTCCATATACTACCGAAAACTCTCGGAAAAAGTTCTGGAAATGGACTCCGACCTTCAACCATAATTGGTATCTTTTACTCACAAAAGATACATTTCGATATACTCGAACGCAGAATACTTCAAACCCCTATTACTGAAGAAAACAACTTGTAGCTTAAAGGCATCGCTCACTTCCTAGATTTTCTTATGGCTCGCAATCGATACCAAAATCATTTAGTGTAAAGACAAACTCTCTGAACACCGGGCAAAATTTGCACGCAAAAATTAGCAACCGAAAGTCAAAGAGTATGTAATCTCAAGACAGAACACGTCGAATACCGCCATGAGCCGCCCATAATTCAATCCCACAAAGATACCCAATTTTCACAAAATACCCAACTCTTAACCACATGATTTCCTCCACAACCTTAGAGACTATTCGAAGTTGATTTGCTACTTGACCCGTGATCAGATTGAACTTATTACAAATAAACTCTCAGATTAATAAAACTTATTGCCTATAACTGGCCTAAACTACCTCTCTATGACAGAGGTGTAGCACGTTTGTAAATACCTACCTGAAACGATTAAGCTATATCTATTTTCAAATATCTTTCTCAAATTTATAAAAAAAAGTAGATAGAATCGACTGTTCAAAAAGGCTTGGAACAAACGATTGAGTTAAATTGCACCGAATTTATTGGAGAAGACGTGACTAATTTCACACTCTCTTCAAATAAAGTATAATAAAAAAAATACACCAGTTCCCTTACTTAACTTGATACCAAACCCCCACCCGAACACAAACAAACAATCAACCAACTCCAACAACCAGTGTATTTTTTTTCAATTCCTCTACTATTAACATTCATCGAATAGAAGTAAACGCTCATAAAACCCAATTTTCTACCAAAATAATAATACCATCATAAAGTATGCACTTTTCGCAACATAGAAAAACCCGTGTAAAATTTACTTAACAAAACCAAAAAAACAACACTTGATGATGTGACGACTTGCATTAAAGACTGAACAGAGCGAAAAAAAACACATAAAACAAAAACAAGCCCCTAAATCAACTACATGCTCTCGCTGCCCGAAATTAATCAATGAATTAAGTCCTCAAAATGAATTGCATCTCTCTCTTCCACGATAATGCTAGCATTAAACTAAAAAACCAAAATGCCAAAGAAAATGTACAACTTCATCTCCGAAGTTCTCCACGACACCATTCCTCTATAAACTGCTCACTATACCAATTAACCCTTTCTACATCGATAACAATCACCAGACTCAAAACACAACCCAACCAACCGGTTACTATTTATAGAGACTCGCCAATTTACACTCGTCTGCTACATTGGCGTCTGACTGAGAGGTCTCGCATTCACTAAGTACATAGTTCACTCGTATATACTGTGCGCCCAAATGGAAGATTCTGCTCTTTTTTAAAGAGACAATATGCGAGATGGGCAAACTGGAAATGATTATATTCTATCATAGCGAATTTGTATTTGACCATTTTAGTTAGATATTAATCTATATAAAAAATGGATTTACTATACTTGATTATACACATAATAATACTTCCTATAGATTAAATAAACTGAACAACTACGCCATTTATCTGAATATGCACAAGCTTAAATGTATCAGCTGGCAACATGTCTCTAAAACAACTTCCTTATCAAATCATTTCGCAGAAACGGCAAAACTAATGTCATACTGAGCTAAAACCTTCCTTCGCAGAATTCAATTATATAAGTCGCCTCCCTCAGGAAATTGACCGGCATCTGAGAAGGTTCCAACAAATTACAGACAAATGGCAACTCAAATAACTACCACCTGCATTTTCGGCGACTATAAAGAAGCGAGCTCTCACTCTCTCGCAATTCGTTTGTCTGTTAGTATTGTTCCCCCTATATCACTCCTCTCATAAATTCGTCAGACTCAAACGAATAATATTCTTTGTTGTTTTTTTTTTTGCATATAGCGATCGCGATTGACAAAGAACATATCCAAGTAATTGGCTATTATTTATCGCATAAGCTACTTCCTATATAACAATCAACGACTGCTTTTTTGTCTATAATTACTCTACATCTTTGCTTTGGGCTTAGGGTTTTTTGCATTTATGGAATTCCTAAGCGAGGAATTAGAAATGTGACATAATACCCAGTCATGTAATATTTGACCAATCGAACATACACCATTAGTTCATTGGATAAAATAAATAGGAAAATACTATTAATAATAGCATCTAGTTTATGTCTATTTAAAATAAAACGTTTAGTCTTCTATTTATTTTTATGTCTTACAAAGAGATTAAACAAAACACAATTACTTCAAGAGGGCAGAGCGTTGCCCAAATATTCGGAGATATTTTCAGCTTACGACACAATGTATTCACCCGTAGAATAATTCTACTAAAATTCGGGGGTTTTATAGAGATTTTTCGAAAACAATCTATACCAACTTAACTTGATAAACAGTTATATTGCAATATTGATCTCAACACACAAAATGAATTTATCAGTTATATGTATTCGCTCTAATATAGAAAAAAAGTACGTATCAAATATGATAAATAAATCAACATTTTAAAAGTAAATTACAATACGAATTATATAATAGGAAATAAAAAGACATACTACTGAAACTTTTTGGCGAAACCAAAGAAGCTATAAATACAATACTTCAACCCGCGCATAAACCGCTGTTATCCGCGAGATATTAAACACCAATCCCCATCACAAGCTGCTCACTCCCATGCGAACGAAGATCTTAATCTCCAAAACCTCTATACACTCACTAGAAATACTCGCAAACAAGAAACAAATAATAACATCATAGTATAATAGAACCTAATAGGACAGACCATATTACCCTTATGCCAACTCAGATTTTACAATTAGACCACCGTAAATTCCTCACCACTGGTTCACTTCTGAGCTTTAGTCACATAAATTTATCTTAATCAGTAGTTCTTTCTTTCTTTTTATACACCATAGGATGCCGACAGGGATATACTCCTCAAATATTGGATAATTTTCCGTAAATAATGCAAAAACACATAGATAATAATTGCATAACTTCAAGACCCCAATAAGACCATCATACTATATTCTGCAAGACCCCGAGATACAGTGAGGGCTCGAAATTCTGAGTCATCACTTGAGCATGTCCGTCCCGTACCGAATCTGATGAATAATCACCGCTAATTCACACTGAAAACCGAAACAAAGTCCTCAAATCGACTTTGAATAACTTAGGGCCAACAACGTAAGTGTTAATATGACTCGCTAAACAAATATAGGAATCGGATGGCTAAAATTAGGAAAGACTCCGAGGCATATAATACGGTACAACTATATCTACGTACAATAGCCCCCAAAAACACATAATAAACAAGGACCCCAAAATTTGGCTTTGCGTAATTGCTCTAAAGAGAAGCAAATTTAATCCGATTCGCTGAATTTGGTACATGGTGTTACGTCAAATACTCAGGTAATAATACTTACAAACATGCAAAACATTTTAGTGTCCATAATACGGTCCAAACTTTTACGCTATAAGCCCCCATATAAACACGGCACCCCCAGATTGGCTTGACTTACTCCTAAGCAGATAGTCAAATTCTTCAAACTAAACACGCAGTCAATATAAATAAATACGGTCTTCTTTATTTAGTTTAATTATATACCATCGTATGGACTATGTGGTATATAACTAGACCGACACAACACACGTGTTGGAGCCACACAAAACAAAAAATTAATGTAACGAACCTATGACATCCGCAAAGTATAACCGCAACACCAAAAAAGTAAAATTTCGATGTGGATGACAAGAACAATTACACATTCACAGTACGCAAAGCTTTATCTTAAACGCCAACTCCTCTCGCGTCGAAGAGACCCGGCTAACCATAACCAGCACTATCGGCCTGGACAGACGAAACTATAACAGGCGTAACCAACTAATACTTGATTCTTGGATTGGCATAATACCCTACAAACAGACCCAAAACAAAATATTATCAATGTCCTATTCAAACGTCCTAAACGACACATTATAGTCGCAGAAAACAAATCTCTGCTATTCTCCAATACTCGTTGGGTGTATCATTTTACATTCAATCCTGAATGGAAAGACTTGCTCACGAGAGATCCCATTATGTACTTATATTCGCCCATGATTGAATAAAACACAAACTATTTTTAGGCAAATTATTTGTAATTTTTATTTTTTATTAGATATAATTTGGTATACTCTAATTAGTGTGCGAATAAAATATTCGGCCAAATGGGCGCCGCGACGTCCAAAAGCTGGCACAACCTTCATCCGATGGTCCAAATTTCGATGCGCTGAGCATATATGGAGGTTCATATTGCGTTAATTGTTTTCGAGTTATCTCATCCTTTAGCTCTTTAAATTGTTGCTGCTTATCGACATTTACCACCTTTTCTTTTCAAATAACCCCAAAGAAAAAAGTTCCAACGGTTTCAAAATTCACATGACTTGGCGGCAATTGACTCGCCATTACGGTGAAGATAACACTGCCATTGACATCGCCATTACGTGACGATAACACGGCCATTGAATTTTGTTGCTGCCAAAAGAGCCATTTTCGTTAGCTGGTGTGCAAAGTGGCACCGTCCTGCTGAAACCACATATCGTCCACATCCAATATCTTCCAATTCGGGCCATAAAAAGTTGGTTATCATTCTCACGATAGCGCAACACCCATTTCACGTAACTGGCCTCATTTTTTGGAAAAAATACGGTCCGATGATGCCGCCAGCCCATTAACCAGCCACCAAACAGTCACTCTTTGTGGGGCATTGGATTTTTCACAATACTTCTTGATTTCTCATTCGCCCAATTGCGGCAATTCTGTTTATTGCGAATCCACTGAGGTTGAAAATGTGACCTCATCACTGAACGATGGATTTTCTTCAGAAAATTGATCATCCACTGTTGCCAATTTCTTGGAACCATTTAACACGTTGGTTGGATTGTTGTTATCTCTCATGGTTCCAAATTGAGTAAAGCTCTGAAATTAGAGAAAATTGTCAAATAAAATTCGCGAAAAAAACTTGGCGTTTAGGTGTGTTCACATTTCAACAATCGGCCCTTACAATTTTTAACCACCCTTTTACAATTGAATGGAATCGTAGATTATAAATTTCATTGAAGGTTCAAACATATTCATATTCTCTCTAGAGTAGCTCAACACATGCCGTCATCGCCCAATCGGAATAGGATCTCCGCCATGTTTTTTCTAAATCTTTTAATTACTTCGCTTTTAATCTGTATGTTCTACAGGCTTGAAATCTATATAGTTTCAAAAGCTTTGGATTTGACGTGATCTTCATTGACCCTTTTAGCCAAAACAAAAAATATTTTTATAATGCACTTGCATTCTCAACTATATCCACCGAACTATAGGCAACCTACTTAAGTAGTAACTAATTTCCTTCCGGAAACTGGGTCGAGAAATTCTCCGCAATTTTCACATATTGTCCGCAACCAATCCAGAGGAATTTTTTGAAAGCGACTTAACAGTTAGCGCCAATATTTACTGAGGGCCATAATCCATTACCCTTTAGCTGGAATGGATATCTGCACATGAGGAACTCGGAAACTGTTAGTTTTTATAAGGTACCTTACCATATTTGCAGGAAGAACGCTTTATTTATTTATTTTTTCGATTTCAAATAAATCGGGTAAGTTCTGTTGATAAGTAGTGGATCGAAGGTCCTAAATGGATTCATCAATAAATATCCCCATTAATATTATCCTCCCTACACCCTAAAAAAATCGCTTCTGTAACAATACCCAAACACTTTTTTGCTTCAAGCATATTATCTTTTCAGGATTATGTCCAAACAAACTTATTGTTTGTATTTGTCAAACCATATATATGTTTCACCTTAGGACAATACACTTGGTATGAAAAAAAAATTCTAATGAAATTTTCTTTGTTGTGGATATGTTTTTAAGCGCATTGGCTTACTGCTTCGATTAATTTTACTTGCAGCACACTCTCTAGGTCTCTCTTTCTAAACACATATATGTTTACAGGCGCTATTTCTAAATTTAATATATGTTTTTCATCTAAGATATTAATTTACAACATTTTTATAGTCTCAAACATAATATGTTTTAACATTATTACATATGTCCCAAACATGTATAACTAGTTTATGAATATTATATGCTTGCCCACTTTAAAAATATTGTGTCAAAAATTTGAGTTCCAAAAACATATAATTTTTAACACCCAAGCATGTTGAAAAACAGTGTATTCGTCGTGCATCAGATTTCATATATTTCGGGAGAAACTCAGTTTTCATTACGTATTATCTCGGTTGGATTTAAATTTCACTCTTGGATTTTGATATCCGAAATGAAATGGAGGAACAAATGGGGAGATTCTCCTCCCCGCCTCTATTGCCTAATCCGACTCCATAAATTCTCATTTACATTACATTTACCTCTTCTTTATCAGTATCTATAAAATTCGCGAAACCTTTCAAAGTTCTACCGTCGTTTAAGAGGAAATTTAATTTTAATTGCCTTTTTTCTGTGCTCAACACTCTAGACAATGAAAAATTTTGTTTGCCTTATTCGTTTGTGTATATCTTTATCAAATAATTGAATGAAACTTGTGGTTTATTGTTGACTTCAAGCCTAGGGCATTTTATTAATACATCACCTTGTTTTCCCGTAACCGGCATCATCCTAAATTACACGATTCACAACAGATCAGTCCTGTTATTGATCAAATGGGTTAATGGTCGCTCGTTTTATTTGCTCTCACTGCCGCTGCCACCTTACGCTGAATGTCGTTGTATTTTATAGTGCAATTAATATTTAATGAAATCAACGAAAAACTGTCGGTGGATAGGATTAGCCGGCACGCATCACCGCATACTACATAAATAGCCCACAGCCACCCCATATCAATGATATGGGGTGGATAGGAGGCTGAATGGATGATAACGAACAAATCATTTTTGAGCTTTTAAAATAGGGTATCTCATTCTGAAAATTCTCCCAAGACTTCGGTAATAACATTACAAACAAAATTTCTTTGAAAATGTTTTAATGGCAGTAAACCAAGATTTCCGCCATTTGCAAATTACT
>PGFW01024439.1:6900-18651 GCA_003123925.1 Haematobia irritans
TCCCGGAAGTGGTGCAAAAAAATTTTTGACGTCAGAAGCGCATGACTTCTTAACATGGGCTTGTCATACAGGACGGAAGTTCAAAGCCGGTTGCACTGAATTTGCATCACTTCTTTAGGTGTGATCCGAATTTCAATGTTTTGGATGTAAATTAAAAAATTCTGCCGTATATTTTGTCAAATAAATAATTGTTATTAATTTTTTATTAATTTTTAATGGATTCTAACGTTTTCGGAAACGTTTTGACCTCAATAATTTTCAAAATTCACATTTTTTCCAGATCCAAAATTTTAAATTGATTTGCCAAAATTTTTATGAAATTCTTACTCTGTTTTTAACCTATTTGAAAGAAAAAAATTTAAAATTACTCATTAAAAGTATGAAAAAAAAACCAAGTTATAAAAAAATTGAATTTAAAGAACTTCCTGTGGTAGTTAGAATACAAGAACATCATTTGCGAGTGATGCATCTTCAAGTGCTTTTTAAAGTTGTGCCTTTTGGACCTTCTGACCTTTACACTTTTTTCACGATTTAGAAAAGTCGATTTTTTATGTTTTCCAATTTCTTCAAATTTCTGTTAAATCGATTTTTGACTTTTATCGAGATTTGGATTTTTACAAAATTTGGAAAAACGATTTTTTAAATTGTTTGAGTTAGTCAGTTTTTTGATCTTTCGACTTTTTTAAGATTTAGAAAGTCACTTTTTTCCAATTTATGTTTTCCATAATTTGGAAAAGTCTAATTTCTGTGTTTTCGCATTTCTTCAAAATATCGGTCAAATTGATTTTTGTATGTTTATCGATCTTTTCGATAAAAATACATTTTCCAACCTTTATATTATTTTTTTTTTCAATTTGAAAAAGTCACTTTTCAAAATTTTCCAATTTTAAAAGTTTGCCAAAATCGAGGTTATTGGCTTTTTCTAAATTTAAAAATGATTTTTCGAGTTTTATTGATTTTTTCCAAAATTTGGAAACTGTAGACTTTTGCGTTTTTCAACCTTTTAAAAATTCTTGAAAAGTTGACCTTTCGATTTTTTAATTTTTTTCAAAATTGTCTATTTTGTAATTTTTTTCAAAATTTGGAAAATCAATTTTTTGGCCTTTTCTTTTTTTAAATTTTTGAATTGGAAAAGTGGTCTTCAAAATTTAACAAAGTTGATTTATTCAAACTTTGGGAAATGTCGACATTTCGAGTTTTTTCTAAATTTGGGAAAGTCAGACTTTTCGAGGGTTTTCGATTTGTTCTAAATTTCTGGATAGTCGATTGAAAAATTCGGAAAAGTCGACTTTACCAGTTTTCACTTTCGTCATTTTGGTTTTGACATTTGGAGAAGGGCGACGTTTTTGTTCTTCCGTTTTTTTTTTTCAATTTGGAACAAGCTTTTTCAACCTTTTCCAAATTTGAAAAAGTCATATTTTGGATTTTTACAAAATTTGGCAACAATCGATCTTTCAAAGGGAGACTTTCTGATCTTTCGACTTTTTCAGAAGAGGAAACGTCAATTTTTTATGTTTTCCATAATTTGGAAAAGTCTATTTCTGTGTTTTTCGATTTCTTCAAAATATCGGTCAAATTGAATTTTTGTATTTTTTATCGAGGTTCGATAAATTACATTTTCAAACCTTTATTGATTTTTTAATGCTGAAAACGTCGAGTTTTCAAAATTTATCAAATTTTTCAAAGTTTGCGAAAATCGAGTTATCGGCTTTTCTCTAATTTTAAAACAAATGATTTATGATTTTTTCCAAAAAAAAAAAAAAAAAAAAAAAAAAAAAAAAAAAAAAAAAAAAAAAAAAAAAAATAATTTGGAAATGTCAGAATTTTTTGGAGTCTTCAGGCCTCTTTAAAAAAAAAATTTGGAAGAGTGGAACCTTTTTCCCAAAAACTTACCAATATTCTCTTCTTTTTCTTTCCAAATTTGAAAAAGTCGTATTTTCGGTTTTATCCCTTTTTCAAAAATTCTGACGTTTAGACATTTTGAAATTTTGGAAAAGTCAATTTTGGAAACATTTGGAAATCTCTGTTTTTCGACTGTTTCATAATGTGGAATAGTCGACTAATTTCGAATTTTGCAAATATTCAGATAGTGAAAAGGTAAAAAAGCAATCTTTTCCAAATTTGTAAAAATCAATAGGCCAAGAAATCAACTATACCAAATATTGAGAATTTCGACATCTCGAAATGACGCCTTTTCCCAATTTGACGTTTCCATTTTTTGATAATGTCAAAAGGTCAACAAGTGGATTAGAAGTCAAAAAGTGGACTTTCAAAATGAAAAATATTAAACTTGGAAAGCCGACCATTTCCGATTTTGAAAAGAAATTACGACAAGTTAACTTTTCCAAATTTTACAAAGATCAAAACTTGGAAAGTCGACTTTTCTGTATTTTCTGAAAGTCTGGTTTTAAAAATTTTTAAAGTCCACAAATAGTCTCAGCGTATTCATAAAAGTATTTGCATCATATTCCCTTTTCAACCCAAGTTTGACTTTTACGTTACGATTTTCAAAAATAACAAAACTCGATTTTAATTTGAATTTTGCAAAAAGACGAATTCATTAATTAAAATTATAATTTTCGACTTTTGCATCTCCACTGCCACTATAATTCAACTGTAACATTATCACTTTATATAAACTACGCCACCCTAATATATTCATATTACCAGCAACATTAATCTTATTTGCTGCTGCCGTTTTTGCTACTTTACTTTGTGCAACAATGCATTGACTTGGCAACGCGAGTTCAGGGTTGCCAGCCATAAAGTGCATTAAACGCACCTGGCATTGATCAAGATTAGATGCATTTGGCAGGCAAACCTGACTAGCAGCCACACTCACTAGCCCCCGGATTGGTGTTTGAGTCTCCTGAGGTTGAAGGGGGCATTAAGAATAGAATAACACAATAAGAGCGATGACAATGGCAGTTGCTGTTGCGCCGCTCACGCTATTACTCACAATTACAATAACGCTTATGAATAATGCACACGAAAAATATTTGCTCATATTTTTTACGAAGTTTTGTTCTTTTCGTCAAAAAAAAACTTGGCATTAGCAACGTCATACTTGTGGAAAATATTCTTAATAAAAAAGCCCACATATTTATTTCGTTTGTTGACTTTTGTTGAAATTACAAATGCACGAAAGCATCTTGGTATGACAAATTTCAATTGTAGTAACATAGTCAATGGCATTATATCAGAAACAATAGGAAACTATATGAAGAATAAGAATCCTTCTTTTTACAATTGATCATTTATTTTATTTAATTTACTTATTTATTATTATTGAATCATTTTGCTTAAGCTAATATAAAAGATATGTGGGACCCTCCACTAACAGGAAGCTTATTTCATCGACCCGGCCTGAAAATGGTGACATTGGGTGGCATATGGTTTCTAAACAACCATGCAAAAATTGGTCCACATCGGGTCCATAGGATTGCCTTGTTGTTATTGAAGAAAATAAAATCATTACAGCGCCCGTGTCTTTTTCACCTTCTTCCTTTTAATGTACACAATCAGCGAATACATCGCTGCAGCAAAGAGCATAAGCGCATATGCGTATTTTGTTAAGATATTGTTGCGTTGCGTAACTCAAAACAAAATTGCCTTGGAAGTGTGCCCAATAGACAGGGAACTTGTCCCAATTATGAAAAAGGAGGCAAAGCAATCAGAGGTTCCTCTAAACATTCATGAAGCCAACAAATGACATTATAGAGCAGATAAATCCACTAATACTTCAGCTAAAACTTACTTCCTATCATCCCGTGCAAATATTCTAAGAAAATATATTTCTGTTGCAAAGTCTAGTACTAGAGGTCTTTTCAAGCTCTATTATCTCTTCAATTCCTGAGCTTTTTAAGGTAAGTTGTATTATCCTCACTCAATTTGCAGCATGTTGATGTTGTTTTTTATAATTCCTGTATTGCTTTGTTATTACTAGTAAATATCATGTATTTCTGTGAAATGAATAAATTCAGATTCAACCGCTGCAAGTTCATCAGTGATAAATATTTGGATCAAAAAAATAGTGGTTAAGAAGAATTTCCTCGGATATTTATTTTGTATGCTTGGACAAACTGTAGCAAACAAAATTTCTGACACTATGATTATCCTATCAAATAATTGTTTTGAAAAAGTTTGAAACCAAAAGCTATTTTAAAATTTCTAATATAATTGCGACAGGGTCCCTTTTCAGTGCTATTTGGATAATCTTTGTGCGTTAATTCGTAACAATATACGTGGGAGAAATTCTATCATTTTCCAGAATATATTTTTACTTCACTAACTAGACTCCATTTTGCTCCAAAAAGTCCTAAATCATTTGAATTATTCAGTTAATCTTTGCAACTCCGAGCGTTTTCTTGTAAAGACAACTTATCTTAGCCTATATCATAAATAATTCTATTGAAAAAAAACGAATATTTTGGAGTGATCTCCTTGCACAATACCTCGGCGAAACTAATTCTCAAATCAAATTTAATATAGTTATCATTTATAATACTGTAATTTACCTATCGATTCCCTTGCCAATTCTAATTAAAAAACCACGTTGAATGTACAGGTTGCTAGAGAAATCCTAACAGTGTTTAATTTCCATTCCAAAGGATACGTTTTAATTGCGCTTCGTAACGGTATTCGATTCCAAAAAACCGGCAGAGAGGAAGACAGGCCTATTTACCCATATTTTTTGATATGCTTACCTTAACCAAAAAGTTCTGATTTCGCTGTAAAGGTTAAAGCAACAGAGAATAATCTGCTAAACTTGAGTTATTTTAAAATTCTCACCTGAATATTTGTTTAGTTCAATAAGGTTTCTTCCATCGTAATGACAAAGCAATAAGGAACAAGAATCTACACATCCGGAATTCCCGGGTCTGCTAATAAATGCTTTAATGTTTGGTGTACATTGCTTGTTTTTAGAGCTGTCTAGAATATACATGTGGTTGGATACTTTCTTATAACAAACTCAATGCGTATTCAATAAAGGACAAAAATTGCGTTATCACAAACAGTCGAGAATACAAATAAATCTAATATATTATTTTAGACCCCGTAAAATATACCGGGATCTCCCCAAAGATTTTTTCGGTATTCGGCTTGAGCGGAGCCTTGATAAAGAAGAAGCCAAAATGTTTATTTATATCCGATCCGGGTGCGCTAGAAAAAAGTTAAATTTTTCTGTTGTTATACGATAATGAGCCTTGTGGCCTTCAGTTATCTTGTACAACCGAACATGCCAGGTCCCACCCCCTAAAATACAAAACAACCAAAACTATTATCATTAAAAAGATTAAGACCTCTGAACACTACTGCAGTACACTGCAGCTATACACAACCCTATGATTGTTGAAGGACTCATATTTTTACAGTATCATTGTCAAACTAAAAAAAATTGAAGATGAGTCCCCCTACCATATCGGTCCATTTAAATTTACCCTGATTTATTTTCATTGAATACCCTTTATTCATCACGTCGCGACTGGCTTCGCCCCAAATAGAATAATGTGAATAGCCCGAGGATCCACACTAGAATAATCTTAATAAGGCGTGGATACAATTAACCAAAAACTTGTTATCCAATTGAATGCGCAAGGGGGACTGAAGACACACCGTCCGGGTTTAACATTCCTCAAAATAGAAAGAGAACAAACAGTTATAATTCATACCTAAATCCGACCATTCACGGAGCGCCCATGAATCATATCTGGTATCAATCCACTTACAGAGTAATCACATGGTTAATTTTAAATTGTGTTCTTCCCTAAAAACAACCAGCTGTTGAAGAGCCATGCCTGAATAAATCTCTTATCTGAGTTCCCATCCTATATGAAAGTCCACTGCCACTACTGAAGGATTTGTAATATTATATAACTGATAGAAGTTTATGAAATGGCCAATGTCAACACCGCCCCCAAAAAATGCTGATAAGCATAGAAACCGAGCAACCATTCCCAAGATAGTCCGCTCCTATCTTCAAAGAATCCATGATGACATTGCTCCTGCAAACGCAGATGCACCCCTATTTGGGTGGAGAGTGAGCGAACGCCAACCCTACTACGCAAACCAATGCAATTATCTGCGTGAGAAAGATTTCTGTTATTGGGTCCCCGATCCGGGCTTGGTATAAGAAGGTATGGAGTCCTTAACTACATTTAAACTTGAGTGTCTTGGGGATTATTATGCTTTGGAACCATCTGAATTTTCATTGTGTGTCTCTTAGCAATTCTAAGGCTCTTCCTGTGCAAATTTAAATATTACACAGTTCTGCTCTGGCGTGCACGTTGAGTTCCAAAAAGTTTCTGCGGTGGGGATCCGTCCAAATTTTCTAATTGATTCTAATAAACTACTAGATTTTTATTCTACCCAAAATTTTTTCTACACACACCGTCTCACTAGGTGATCCCAGCCATTGGAATCTCCTCCAGGATTTTGCGTCTCAACAGAGCTCTAATTGTTTTGTACGGATAGCCAACAAACATGAGAATCCTCAAAAATGAAGTGCTTCCTTACCTGGAGTTCACTGCCCATGAAAAAACTGTTTTGGTTAAAATCTCTTATATTTTAGGTTAGTGATATAATCGATTTTTGGTCCTCCTAACAATCCAACAATTCGGCAAAAAGAACCAGGTTGGAGTGCATCCATTGGGTATTTCCACCTATACTTTGACACAAACTACCTGTACCATATAAAGCTTAGTAGTTTTTATATTTCTATCTTGTCACCACCATTTTGCTCCATAACATAATATTGAAACTAGTAACCCCCAAAGATTCTAATGAATATGGCCCTTGCCGGGATCGGAATAATCGTACATCTTGGCCCCAAGAAAAAATAGAAGAATTTATTATAAGGTAACACCGACTCAATTATTTTCTCGTCAGCTACTTGCCAAGGGTTCCTTTCTAATGTGTTGTTTGCCTCTCCCAAGATGTCGCTTAGCTTGCATTTGGATTTCTTCAATATTTTCTTCAACAGCATTTGGGTATTGACTTACACTGCGCTCCTGTGAGTAAATCCCAGAAATTGTTCCGTGTTTCTACTATTTTTGTCCTCTTTTTGTTGTGGTCGTTGTGCATGTGTTTCTTTCATTGTTTAAATATGTCTGAGGTAAACAAGCTAGTTCAATTCTGATTTTAAATGTGTAATTAACCTGTATCTTTCAATGCCAGGAAGAAAGTTTCGATATAAATCATATCGTGATTACTAATGTTCCGTTTTTGATATCCTCTGTTTTCTTCTCTGGTGATTTTCTGAATTGTTTCTCAAGCGATTTTTCTTCGTTCATAAATCTCAGGACCTAGCTCCTTCCTTGAACAACTCTAGCATTTTTGAATAAGTTCCATCTCCCATTTTTTTTTGGGCTTTCCAATGATTTATGGTTTTTTTTGTTTACCTTTTTGTATACGTAGGTCCGTGCAATTGCTGGTTAATAATCTTTATTATTCTGAGGTTTTTTTAAAGTAACCTGGCCCAAATACGACTCCCCCAACAATAAACAACATGAGGAAAGGGAGGATAAAGGAGAAACCATCTTAAGCGTTAAAATAGTATGTAGACAATAAAAAAATTGCATCATTTGTATGTCCCATATCTATAAGATAATTAAAATGGCAAAACTTTGCTTATGATGAGGTCGTCGTAAAACTCACATTGGTCTTTCTGGGTATTCCTACTAATTTTCTACAGAATTTCGGGCGCTCAATGAAATAATTGTTTGGCGCTTGTTGAAACTAACATATCCCTACCTTATCTTTTCTATTTACCAGGCTTTTCCCTATAAACCATGCCAAACACTTTGACCGCCATAAAGGTATCCCGTTCAACATCTCCTTCAATCCTGCTCCTTCTTATTTATGTCTTCCAAGCTCAGAACTTTTTTCTATTTCAAAAGCCTGCACATCTTCTTTGAGATCTGTCCCTTTGGTGGTAGATTTTCATCAATAACTTCTTTTCGTACGGCTTCATAAATCATCACTTGCTTTGTGCCTTATCAAGCCCTCTTACAAAAGGAGACCTAACAAAAATCTTATCAGCACTTTATCGATTTCACATGGGAGGATACGGTTTTTGGCAATTAACGGGGCGGGCCCGCATTATTAAATAAACACTCCTTGAAATTTTGTGGCCAATTGGACTCATTAGTGAGACAAAAATGGTACCATTCGACGAGCCACTTGCCCTCCAACAGATTTCCCAGGTAATTAATTATCAATTTCACTCTTTCCCTTATTCCACCTGCCAAACAAACACTGGTAATTTCTGTTTCATATGAATAATCTAACCACGATGACAGCAATACTTCCTTGTGCCAAGATACAGAAGTGCCTAACTGGGACCTATATGCCCACCTGCTTCCATTCCCTTCTATTTATCATTAAAAGGCGACCAATACTCCCCATCAAAATTTTTTTTACGTTGCCAAATTGGGGTCAAGCTTTAATTTGCCTGGTTGCAAAGCCACATAACCTTGTGTTATAATGCCCGCCTCCTAGGAATGTGTTACCCAATCTATATAATTAGGGACTAAATGTTGGCCATCCATACACAGGCCAATCCACTATGAATTCTAAAGCTGCAAACCCACGTATATTTCTAATACCAAACCAGTCTGCGATCCAATCTCATCCCACGGTTGGGAAGTATAGTTAAATAGATTTTAACACCAAATGGCTTGTTAGTTATATTGCCTTGCGGTCCTCCTACTGAATTCCCTTTTTTTTAGGCTAGTCGGAAATTAGTTGCCAACACATGCAATCGACAACCCCCTAAAACATCAGCGTTTTGAGCTTGCTGAGACCAAAAAAAGGCTCTAAACCATCTCTGAAACCACAGCTTCCATAAGCACCAATCGACGAAATTCTATGAGGGCTAATTACTCCACTGCTAAATGGGCAAGGAGGCTATAACTGTTCCTTCTTTTCCCAGAGGCATACTTAACATTTAATCAGAACCGAAACCTAATGGTATACAATCCGAAATTAATAATATGTTGCACGAATTTGGTTTATTAATCTCCATAAAATGTGGTGCCTTCCAAAGCGCCAAGGATATGTAAATTAAAGAGTACCATAAAAAAATCATCGAATGTACATATTCAGCTGCCGAAAGCCATCATGAATCAATTTGTTTTTGAGTGCCTTTCAAAGAGTCAAACACCACCGATATGAAGGAAAAAAATATTTTGATCTGATTTTTGCCAAGTAACCACCGAGAGACCCCCAGGGAACAATAAGCCAGCGAGGAGGTAGCATTGTAAAAAAGCAATAAACCATTGCACAATGAAACTCCGTATCACCACCAAAGTGTACTGTTTTTTTGCTTACGATGGGGATACTACCTACACAAAGACCTCGAAGAAGTACAATTGGGCGTAGGAAGGGGTGCAACATAAGTAAGAACCGAAAAAATATGCGGTACTTATGATTTAAAATTCCCAAGATACATAAATGATTACCGCAAAGCCTTATAATGGACCGTGAATGGGGCTTTGAAACTTAATTTCATTGCAAGTGGTAAAGCTTTAAATCATTTAATGTCCAGACAAAAAAGCTATACGATTAAAATAAGAAAGAGATGCCATACAACACAAAATGATAACCCTTTAGAACATAATCGCATATATTTAATCGTCTGAACCATTTTGGATAACCCTAAAGAAGCATTCGTAACTATAATAGAAAAAAACAATAAATTTTTCAGTCAAAAATTTACCTTAAGCGAATTTTTAGATTACCTGACAATTGGTAATTCAAAGAGCAAATCCTGTCATATCAAGAACAATAGAACACGAATAAAAACCTCCTTGACAAAACTCCGCCAGCCCCCCTTATCATGAAACAAAATGAATGCATAGTGTATCCTAATGCTTTCAATCTAATCTGCAGAGTTATACACAAAGGTAAAGGACTTATTAATTCACGCGTCCTTATGTTCATTTTTTGCAGTATATAAGAATTACTGTATTGTTACAAAACTCATTCTACATCTAGATTTTTATCTAACAAATCACCAGCTGAACAATCGGATGAAATTTCGTCTGTTAATATAGCCGTACTATCTCCACACGACATCAATATAAATGCAAGTACAAGGCGTACCCAGGAGAGGCCAAAACACACTAAAGCCATACCTCGGGGGGATAATCTTCTGCGGTTTTTTCTGCCTTAGTAATTCAAAAAATATGTTGTTTCTGTTAAACTTTGAGCCAGCGTAATTAAAACAATAAAAGCAGCTGGAATTAATTCGCACACACATATAACACAATATACAACCGAGCAGAGAAACAACACACACACAAAAAATTTTTTCGTTATGGAAATTAACATAGAGTTTTCTTAATATTGTTAATAACAGCCTAACCAAAACTTAAAAGTACACATATGTTAAAACACACAACACAACAGAACAACCAAAAAACGCAGATAACACAGAACACACAAGCACAGATACATATTAACACAATAAGAGCCTAAAGCTCAACAAAATAATTAAAAAAATCACGCGATAACATACACACAAAAATAACAACATAACAAATATTGGGGATGTATAAAGAGAATAAGCTTGGATACCAGTAGCGAAACAAGGCAACGGAATAACACACACAATACCATTATAAGACACATGACACACATAAAGAACATGGAACTACTCTATAAAAATGCGATAAGTGGACCGCCCCCACTACCCTTCGCAACAGAAAAAACATACCCACACAAGCCATAACCCGGCAAAACAGCCAAACAAACAAAATGTACACACTTCAGCCGGATCCGGATGAAATTCCCTTCTCTTCTGAGGCCGCAGCCCAAATCTGGGGGATGGTTCAAATGGGGAGCTATAATAATTATGGAACCGATGGGCACCAATTTTGCCATGGTTGTTTGTAGAAAGACCCAATAAACACTAGTACAATTCCCCAGCCCGGGACGGATGAAGCACTATTGCTCTCTTTTAGGCTCCGGCAGAAGCCCAAATTCTGGGGATCGGTTTTCATATACGGGGATAATATATAATACAATGTACCGATGTGTGACAATTTTTGCCTGGTTGTTAATAACATCATGCCACCCCATGTCCCAAATTCAGGCCGGGATGCGGATGAAATATGCTCTGTTAGCAGGCTTCCACAAGCCAACACTGAGGGGGTCCTTTAAATGGGGCTATACGTAAAAGTTGGACCCGATATGCCATTTCCAAATACCATCCGACCAAACACGACTAACAAGTACTTGTGCCAAGTTTCAAGTCGGATAGCTTGTTTTCGTTCGGAAGTTAGCGGTGATTTCACAGACCAGGACCGGACGGACGGGACGACGGACATGCCTTAGATCGACTCAAGATGTCTCAACCACGAACCCAAGAAGATAGTATGACTTTATGGGTGTTCTTAGCAAGCAATTTTCCGATGGTTACAAACGGAATGACAAAGTTAATATACCAACCAATCCCTATGATGGAGGGTATAAAATTTTCCTTAAATTAATTAGACAAATTACACCAAATCATGTTTTGAACATTGTATTGGCTTCTATAAATAATAATATGAACAAATTCTCCAAAAATGTAGAAAACAAAGTTCACCAAAACCTTAAGAAAGAAATTCAAACCATTTATAAAAAACTTCTACAAACCATTTTGGTTTGTGTATGGTAATTAAAAAAAACCAATTCTGAAAAGCCAACAATGTTTGACCGTAAGTTCGGCCAGGCCGGAACTAATGCACCCTCCAAACAAATTGGATT
>PGFW01024440.1:5516-20359 GCA_003123925.1 Haematobia irritans
AAAGGAAAACAAAATATGTATGTGTATATGTATATTAATTTGTATATTTTTTTATGTTTTTGCTAATGCAAAAATCTCTATAATATTTCTAAATTGTTTATTCTCTAATAATAAGGGAAATAAACAACAAAGTTTCTTTAGTAGGATGAGTAATATTTCATAGAAATTTTGGAAAATTTCTGAAAAAAAAAACAAAGTAGATTAGACCTGTTTTATTTTAGTTCTGGACGGAATATTTGTATATATAGTCCATAAAATCATTGCATTGATTTGCTCTGACTTCATCAGTGCAAATCTCGCCAGCATTGCCAGATTTGTACTAAAAGGACATTTCTTCAATTCACAATAGCCAATTATTGTGATTGATTTGTTCAATAAAATTAAATTAAAAGCCCCAATAGATAATAAATACTCGCACCAGCACATATTTCTTTACCCCCTTAAAACAAATTATAAATTTTAGAATGTAGAATTTCATTTATTTTCGATCTTTGTACAACAATCAATTATAGCATTGTCTTGTTTATAATAGAATAAATATGGAAATAAAACTATGTTTTATTTTTTATTTTTACACAAATTTATATTATCGAAAAAAAGAAAAAAAAATAGAAATAATTTTCATCAATTTATTGACACCTGGGGTTAGTAGACCCATATATGCTTATACAGGAAACGTACTTTCACGCTGTATAAGTATATAAATTCAGGCAAGAGAAGAGAAAATTACCCTTAAATATTTCATATTTGTTGTGAAAACTCAATTAATTGGTTTTAAATAAAGGTTCAATAATTTCTTTAAATATTGAATTAATTAATTATAACATTTCCAAATCTTTATTCAAGCCTTCCTGTTTCGAAACGTATGTATCTCCCCATTATGACCTCTTACGAACTCTCATAAAACAACATTTTTGGCGCGAAAAATTCTGAGTCTTCCTTTATTTCTCTTATAGCTCAGTGTTTTTTTTTTGCTCTCCATTTTTATGCATTGTTTCGCTTACTGGTTGTAAAAGAAATAAATCTTAGCCTGTTGATTTCTACTAAATAATGCTGCATCCCAGACAGACATGAAGACAAGACATGAATTCGGAATAAGAAAGAGAATATAAATAACATAAATGAAAAATTCTCATAATAAAGCATTTATGTATAGGGCCCAAAACTTCACCTCTTGATCTTCGTGTCCATCCCTATACCCCCAATGTGTGGGTATTTCACAATAAAAGCTTGTTTACTTACGCCAACACACACACACTCACGTAAGTCATAATCATTGTTTATGGAGAACATATAAAGTAGATGGAGTAGATTTTGATATTATTGTAGGGAGAGAAGAGAGTGATCGAGAGAGAGAGAGTGAGTCCCTATGTTATATGATATGCCTCGCAATGGGTTTTTTGTTAGTGGAGTCAAGTTCAAAAACCTTTTTTTCTCGCCCCATACCCCACAGCTACAGATGTTCACATCGCCATATCTACTATCCCAGAGCCCTCATAGAACAACCCATAGTTAAATAATTTTTGCAATTGGTTACTCCTCTTCATCGTCATCATCTTGGGATTTTGGTCGGTTAATGTGTAAGTGATAGTACATTAAATATTTAGACAGACGAATGGCAATACGGATACACAGTCAAAACAAAGAACAAATAATAGTAGGGAGTAGTAGTAGTAGTTGTAGTAAAAGGGTTCTTGGGCTTTGTTTAAAAGTCTAACTGTGACCATTGAACTAGGTGATTTTGACATACAGTCCCATGAGTCGTCTATAGTGATTATGTGGAGGTGAGTTAATGCGAAAGCTTTATATGCAAAAAGTCAAGGAAAAGAAACAGCAGACATGGGAGTTTCTCGAGATAGAGGAAGATACATGACATTAAATTAAAAAAAAAAAAATTGATGTAAATTTTTAAAGTTAATTCAATTAATAATTAATGTCAAATCGTTCACACTAGGCTCGAAATCTTCTTATTCACATTAGGCTCAAAATCTACAAAAAATGGATTTGAAATCCCTTTGTTTTATAAGACAAATGACAGTTGAAATCTAGTAAAAGTGGATTATGAATTTGGAAATGTAATGTGAATGACGTATTATTGTGATCTAATCTCGCTTTTCGAGAGGAAAAAACAACATTTCAAATGTCAA
Source organism: Haematobia irritans (assembly GCA_003123925.1). Classification (NCBI taxonomy): domain Eukaryota; kingdom Metazoa; phylum Arthropoda; class Insecta; order Diptera; family Muscidae; genus Haematobia; species Haematobia irritans. The sequence continues at coordinate 7,664 of PGFW01024440.1, forward strand.
AAAAGGATATTTAGAGCATAATGTGAACATAGTATAAAATAAAAAATTCATTTAATATACAAAATGACTTTAAAAATTATTATTTTTTTTATTTGTGAATAAAAAAATAATGTAAATGATTTTTAAATACAAATTTATATTATAATATATATTATACACACCAAAAAAATTTTTTTCTGATTCAATCACGCAATTAATTGATCCAATTAATTTTTAATTGAAATGTCTACAATCACAGAAATGATAGTATCAATTAAAAAATTAATTGACAGTTAACTAAAAAGTTAATTGATCCAATTAAAAAAATTAATTGATACTATTATTTTTGTGATTGATTTTTGTTTCAATTAAAAGATTTGTTGAATCTATTAAATTTTTAATTGAATATTTTTTTAAAATTCAATTAAAATTTTAATTGGAAAAATTTTCGTGAAATTTTTTTGTGTGTAATATTTAATATTTATTGGTATTACTTTATAGTAGACAGTAGTAGAGAGTTTATTGTGAATATAATTTGCTATTGTGACTTCAACAAATATTTTAACCCAACACAATTCGATGTGTTAATAACCGGCCATAAATTAAATATATTTGCAACTCTCTATTAAACACCAAAGCTTGGTGCTGTTAGAAATAATTCATATAAAAGTTTTTTTTTGTTGTTATTACTACGAAGAAATTTTCCATAAAATATATGTTTTAATTTTTTTTAATAAGACCTAAATTTTTTAACAGATCTACGATAAGTCCAAATATGCTAAGCCTAGAAAATTTTTACAAAACAAAAAAATTAGCCACATTTTCTTGGTTACAAAAAAAAAAAACAAAACAAAATTTGAATTGTTTTTGCCACAAACCAAAACAATCCGGGGGAAAACTGGAGCTTTGTCATATCTCTGAAAGGTGCTTTGCTTGGCTATGGAATGCTGTTATACCACATTTGGTTGAAAGAAAAACAATGCAGTTCGAATGCTGCTGGTGGTGGTAATGGTGGTAAAACCAATAAATAACGAAGAGACATTAGCTAGGAAGAAGAAGGAGGTAATAGGTGGTTATTGTACAGTTTTCAATATTCTGCTACTTTGGAGAGTCAGAGAGAGATCTTGATTCTATACGCTCTTATGCTCTTATTTTATAGAGCCAAGATAGTCTCTTCATTTATTTTGATTTTTAAAACCTGAACTAGGCTATAGGAGGGGATTTTTTTTTTCTTATTAATATAGGGAAAATTCCTAAGAGTTTATACCAAAATAAAATAGTTTTTATAGCTATGCTATTTTTTACTATTTGCTGTTGGCTTCGTTTTCTGTGATATTTTGATCATCTAAAGCAACAGCATTTGTGACATGCATTGGCTGCCATGACTTTCAATATTCCTCTGTACAAATGCTTGAGGCTTTATTATTATTCTCCATAACAAACTTGGTCATATTTTTTAACAGTCTTTGTCATTATAGTTTTCGTTACCCAATAATCCAAGGGGGCCACCAGGCAATCTTCCTCATTGGATGGCTGGCTGGCTGGCTGGTGGGTTGCTTTGGTTGGTATTTATAGCTCAATGACTTGCTTGGTATGCTAGTAGATTGCTTAGGAATGTGTTTTCTTATTTTCCATCATCATCATCAATATCATTATGGTCACTGGTTTGCTCATCAGCATGCCTATTTATTGATTTGTGATGTGTGTGTATGCTGCTTGCTGCTGCTGCTGTATGCTTTCTGTTGTTTTGTTATAACCGCAATCTCCTCAACATTTGGATGCTTGCAGTTATATACTTGGGTGCTACATCAATTTAATTTTACTGTAAAGATGTTAGGAGGAGATTCTTTTTCTTCTGGATTTTAAAGCATGGCAGCAAGTTTGAAGAAAAATAAAACGGCAAAAACTTGTAAAACTGCATTCCATTGGAAAATGATGCTGAAGTCAACAGTACTAACAGTTGTTTATAACGACAAAACAACAACAACTATTGTTTCACTCGTAGTACAGAACATGTTTATGAAAGAAAGACTTTGTTTATTGCGAATAAAAAAAAATTGTAGATAAATATCAATAAAAATTCTGGCAATGAACCAACTTAGTCTTTTAATGACATTCTAGAATTACAAACGATTTTTTGCTTAATAAGAATTAAAAAAAACGGATACTATTATATTACTATTTTTTTATATAATTATTTTTTTTGACAAAAATTTCTATAGAAATACAGTTTATAACAAATTGTTCATAGATAAAAAACTAACAAAATTATTAATAAAAAATTTAACCAAAATTTCATAGATAAAAAATTTGACAAAATTTTCTATAGAAATAAATTTTGAGAAATTTTTCATTAGAAATAATGTTGACAAATTTCTATAGAAATAAATTTTGAAACAAAATTTCTATTAGATAAAAAATTGACAAAGATTTTCTATAGATAAAAAAATTTTGACAAAAGTCCTATAGATAAAATTTGACACATTTCTATAGATAGACAAATTGACCGAAGTTTTCTAAGAAATAAAATTTGATGAAAATTTTCAAACGAAATAAATTTTTTGACAGAATATTCTATAGAAATAAAATTTGGCGAAATTTTTTTATAGGAAACAAATTTTGACAAATTTTTCTATAAAAATTTATGACAAAAATTGTCATATAGAAAGAAATTTTTAAATAATTTTCATATAGATAAAAAATTTTTGACAAAATTTCTACGATAACAAATTTTACATATGTTTCCGTACAGATATAAAATTTTAACTAAATTTCATAGATAAAAAATTTTTGACAAAAATTTATAGAACAAATTTAACATTAAATTTTCTATAGATAAAAATTTTGAACAAAATTTTCTACAGATAACAAATTTTAACATAATTTTCTACAGATAAAAAATTTTAACTAAATTTTCTATAGATAAAAAATTTTGACAAAATTTTTCTATTGTAAAAATTTGAAAAATTTTTCTATAGATAAAAAATGTTGACAAAATTTTCTTAAGAGAAAAATTTGACAAAAATTTTCGCTAGAAATAAAATTTCTATAGAAATAAAAATTTGCGAAATTCTCAATAAAAAAAATTTTTGACAAATTGTTTAAAGAATAAAATTTTTGACAAAATTTCTAATAAAAAAATGTTGAAAGAAAATTTTCTATAGAAAGTAAAATTTTGAGAAAATTTTCTATTAAAAATAAATTTTGTTTATTATTAATAAACTTTATAAGGCCATTACGGATTGTAATTGTCTTGAACCATTTTTCACTTTTTTTAGGAAATAAAATTAAAAAAAATTTATAGAAATAAAATTTTACAAAATTTTTCTATAAGAAATAAAATTTTGACAAAATTTTCTATAGATATAAAAAATTTTTGACAAAATTTCTACAGAAGAAATTTTTGACAAAATTTCTATAGAATTACAATTTGACAAGATTTTCTATATAGATAAAAAACTGTTGACCAAATTTTACTATAGAATACAATTTTGACAAAATTCTTTACAGCAATAAAATTTGACAAAATTTTCTATAGAAATACAATTTTGACAAAATTTTCTATAGACAAAAACATTTTGACACAATTTTCAATTAGATAAAAATTTTACAAATTTCAAGTCAGAAATAAATGTTGTACAGAATTTTTATAGAAATAAAAATTTTTGACAGAATTTTCTAGTAAAAAAATAAAAATTTCTATAGACAATTGAGAAAAAATTTTCTAATAGAAAATAAAATTTTGGTTTATTATATAATAAAACTTTATAACGCCATGTACAGATTGATATTTTCTTGTAACCATTTTTCAATTTTTTTTAGAAATATAAAATTAAAAAAAAAATTTTCTATAATAATATTTACAAAAATTTTTACTGAAAATAAAATTTTGACATAATTCTAATAGATAAAATTTTGACAAAATTTTCTATACAGAATAAGAAATTTGACAAAATATTTTCTAAGAAAATAAATTTTTACAAATATTTTCCTATAGAAAAAAATTTTGACAAATTTTCTATAGAAAATACATTTTGAGCAAAATTATTTTAGCACAATAAAAATTTGAACAAAAAATTTTCTATAGAAATAAAATTTTCTGAGAAATTTTCTATAGACAACTACATTTTGACAATTTCAATAAAAATTTTCAATTAGTAGAAATAACATTTTGCAGAATTTTTCATAATTTCGAGAATTATAAAAAATTTTTGAGCAAATTTCAAATAAAATTTGGTTTATTAATTAAAACCTTTTAAAGCATAAGATCAATTTTTGAAACCATTTTCTTGATAATAAAAAAAAATTTCTAATGAAATAAAATTTTGTACAAAATTTCTAAATAAATTTCAAGATTTCTATAGAAAAATTTGAACAAAATTTTGTACGAAAAATAAAAATTTTCTATAGATAAAATTTGAAAATTTTTAGAACATGAACATTTTAATTTTCTATAAAATAAAATTATTGACGAAAAATTTTCTACGAAATTACAATTTTTGATTGTTTAAGAATAAATTTTTTATAAAAAAACATTTTGTTCAAAATTCTTTTACAGAAAAATTTTTGGTTTATTATAATTTACTTATTAATTAATAAATCTTTTTTATATAAAGCCATGACGATTCATATTTTTCTTGTAACCATTTTAAATTTTTTTTTTGTTAGATATCATAAAAAAATCATTAAAAAAAATATTTTATCTCCGGAATTGTTAGTTTCCTTAATGAGAAGAATCACAATATACTAGATTCAAATAACATGATAATTTTTTTATTTGATTCTGACGTAATAGTCAATTGCGGAAATTGGGTGTGAATTAATCAAAACAAACATCAACGCCATTGCTCAAAAGGCCAAACAAAACAAACAAAAATGATAAAACAGAAGTCATTCAACAAAATAAAGAGCAATATTATATAATTGGCAACTTATATTGATGAAATAGTGGGATGATTCTACTTCGTTATCGGATCATAAAAATACTATAAAAATTTAAGCAATTAAATTTGATAAATTCCGAAAGGCAAACACATCACACCCGCGCCATATCATATTAAAATATTTTAGAATGGTATGCAACTAAAAACACATAAAAAATGTTTGTTGAGAAATGCTAAAACTTGTAAAATTTTTATATATGACAAGGTTAATATCAATTAACTGAAAACTAAAAAAATATTTTCACTTCCATTATGGATTTACAGCTATGTTTTTGTCATTCGCTATCCACAGAAACCAAAACGCTGATTTTTTTACATTTCTGGTAGCTTTGCGCATCCTTTAGCGGATATGAGAAGATTAGGGTTTATTTTAATTAAATTATTTTGTTTTTTTTTTTTGTTTTTTTTTTTTTTTTATTGTTTGTTTTTATTATCCTAAATTTTCATTTTCATTTTTGTTTTTTATTATCTCCAAGTCTCTAAAAGTTTTTGTTGTTTTTTCATGCAACTCCTTTGCAGATCTTTCCCAACTGCATTTATTAGTTAATTTCTCCTCTAATAGGCCTCTTTTTTCCTGTGACATTTTTATGTATCGTTTACTACATGATATTTAAGACCAAAATTGTCATTTTCATTGTTTTTATTTTCTTTTGCACTTGCGTGCAGTTTTGGCGCCTTTTTACATTTTATGCTGCTGCTGTTCGTTTGTTTTTAATATTGTCTTGCCATTTCGACGGCACCTTACCTTCTCATGCTGGTTTAGCTATTTTTTCAAATGACGCTCTATACCAAAATACTAAAGCACAAATTCTCAATTATATTTACTTTAGGGAAATCTAATGTAATTGTTGTACAACATTTAGTGCTTATTGTCATTCGTAAAAATGTCACCCATCAAACTATTATCATAGAGTAGAAGTTTCACACACACAAAACAAGAGAGAGAAGAGCTACAGAGAGACAGAGAGAAGAAATTCGTTTACCACCATACTACAACTATGGCTATATTGCTTATTGTCATATGTTAAGGTCAACCATCAAAATATTAGTTAGCAAACAGTAGAAGATAATGTCATAGAGATAGAGAGAGAAAGAGTTAGTAAAGAGAGAGAGAGAGAGAGCTTAAACAAAGAAAACTTGCTTAAATGAAAGCAATGTAGGTTTTCTACATGACTAAATTGAATTGAATAGTTTTCGACAAAAATAAAAATAATAATAAAAAAAAAATAAAAAAATAAAAAAAAGAAAAAAGAAAAATAAAAAAAGAAAAATAAAAAAATTCATTGAAATCTGAACAAACGTGGGAGTAGTTTCTAATTTTTTTTGTTAACTCCCAGAGTTGTTAATGCAGAAACCAAGACCATTGACCAAAAAAATAAAGAAACAGAAAAAAATTCATTGAAATCTGAACAAACGTGGGAGTAGTTTCTAATTTTTTTTGTTAACTCCCAGAGTTGTTAATGCAGAAACCAAGACCATTGACCAAAAAAATAAAGAAACAGAAAAAAATTCAAGATTCAGTATACAGGTTTATTGTTATGGCTCTCAATGATGCTTCTTACCGTCTTCGATGAAGATGTACAAGTGAAGTTGAGAATTTTAACAATAGTCTAATAAAGCAATGTTAGTTAAACAATTCAGTAATGAAAAGGACAACTATTTTAATTCATTTGAGCAAAACTATTGTTGTAGTACGGATAAAAAATAGGGTTGCCGTTTTGGCTGAATTTAAAGTTATTTCATTACAATTCAATAATTCATTTATATAGTAGATATTGCAGTTCAATAATAAATTCAAATAATTCAAAAAAAAAAATAGTAAAATTGTTGAACTAGATTCAACAAAATCATTTACCAAGATTTCATAATCATTTAAAATGATTTTATATAAAATTTCTGAATTCGAAAGACCAAATTCTTAATAGACTTTTTTTTAGTAATCCATAAAAATCTTGTAAATAGAAGAAAATTGTTTTTTTTTTTTTTAAGTTTTGTTAAATTTATGGTATCTAAGCCATAATTAATGAAACTAATCATTCAAAATGATTTCTTAAAAATTATCTGACTTCGAAGGACCAATTTTTTTTAAAGGAATTTCTGGAATTTTGCTAAAACTCACAATTTTAAAATTATTATCAAATTATCACAAAGCATTTAATAACAAAGAAGCTATCATTCCAAGTTTATTATATAAATTTTATTAAATTTTACTTTTTTACCAGAAATTTTTATGGCGGGGGAAAATATAAATACAGACTTGTACAATAGTTTATGAGTAAGAAAAAAATATATTTAAATTTCTTATTATTTGCAGGTGCTATAATTTCGGTTTTTTTTTGGTTTTTTGGCATTATTACAATATGATTATATAGTTTTATTGGTCAAGCTAAAGGTTTATCAACATTTATAGCCAAGAAAAAATTCCTTCTTGCTATAATTCATTTTATAGCAACTCATAGATAGAGTTGAGTTAATTTTAATAAGAATTGTATTTTAATAATAATAATAAGAATAATAATATTTTTTAATGTTTTGGGTTAAATTTGGCTTTAGGAAAAATGGTATTAGGCAGACATAGGTCTTTTCAAATATTATAGTAAGGCATCGTGAGGGAGTTTTATATGAAATACTTAATATTTTTATTACAAGATATATTTCAAATGATTATTTTAATTTCTGGTAATAAAACGTATAACAAGAGAAAATATAGCGGAAATTCTAAAAAATAAACAAAACGAAATTCTAGCGAATTATTTTACTTAGGAAATAAAAACCTACCAAACTCCTCTTGCAAATAATAGTTGCCAGTGTAGCAGTAATGTATTCGGGAAACAACAAAGTAATTTGAATTTTATGATCATTTAACGACAACAAAAAAATTCAACTGAAGCTCCAAACATACGCAAATAATGAAACCAACAATCATCAAGGAGTGCCACTACTTTAATGGCAAAGGCTATAAAAACCAAAAAACGAAAAATAGAATTCACCCCACAGATGTTCCAAATAATAATAATAATAAAAAAAAAACAACAAAAAGTAAAGGGGCACGTGTGCCATGTTTTCTATCTGATAATCATAATAGTAGCAGTTTCCAGTTTTTTTTTTTTAAGGAGCTGTCGCTTACTACCATAGTTTTTGTCCAAAATACACATGTTCAGCAAGCGAGAACGCAAGCAATCCAATCCAAGATCCTTAGTCAGCCGAAAATGGGAAAAAACATCTGCGTTGTTTTATTTGGTTTGATATAAAAAAAAAAAAACGCACACAAAACAACATCAAATAGCATTTTTGTAGGGTTAAAAACCCTTTTGTTTTGACCAGGTGCATTATTCATGTTTTCTCAAAGTTCAAAAGGAAAAAAGGACATTTAACTTCAGACAAGAAGTGCAAAAAGAAACCAGTCATAAGAAACGTATAAAGGATCAACTGTAGTCCGCAAAAAGGAAAGGAAGTCCAGTCACGCAGTAGTCCTTACGGTGTCCATTTTTTTTTTTTTTGCAAAACGATTTTAATATCCCCGTAAGGTTAATGACTTATACTGTTCTTTCATGTTTTTATGTTTTTAGAGTTTAGTTTTAAATGTATTTTTTTGGCATTCTAAAGATTGTATTACTTAAGTATAAAAAGGGATGGTATTGAGTTAGTAGGAATGGATGGATGACGTGTTTAGGAGTTTTTTTCCTAAAATATCTGCTAATGTATGACAGATGGCATTTTTTTTTGCAAAAGGACAATGACCGGCTTTATTAAGTTAAGAGTTTTTAGCAGGGCAGTGATCTTAGAATATAAGTCCTTATGTTTTTCTAAAAAAAAAAACATAAAATAAAAAAAACTGAAAAAGCAAGGTCAACCTTCAATTAATATATCAATATATTTTATAGAAAAATAAATATAGAAAAATATAAATTAAAATGAATTAATTAATTTTTATTTAATTAAATTTATTTTACATTTAAATTTAAATTTATTTTACATTTAAATTTAATTTAATTTAATTTACTTTAATTCAATTCAATTCAATTCAATTCAATTCAATTCAATTCAATTCAATTCAATTCAATTCAATTCAATTCAATTCAATTCAATTCAATTCAATTCAATTCAATTCAATTCAATTCAATTCAATTCAATTCAAATTCAATTCAATTCAATTCAATTCAATTCAATTCAATTCAATTCAATTTAATTTAATTTAATTTAATTTAGTTTAGTTTAATTTAATTTAATTTAATTTAATTTAATTTAATTTTTAATTTAAATTTAATTTAATTTAATTTAATTTTAATATTAATTTAATTTATTTAATTTAATTTAAATTTAATTTAATTTAATTTAATTTAATTTTAATTTAATTTAATTTAATTTAATTTAATTAATTTAATTTAATTAATTTAATTTAATTTAATTTAATTTAATTTTAATTTAATTTAATTTAATTTAATTTAATTTTAATTTTAATTTAATTTAATTTAATTTAATTTAATTTAATTTAATTTAATTTAATTTAATTTAATTTTATTTAATTTAATTTAATTTAATTTAATTTAATTTAATTTAATTTAATTTAATTTAATTTTAATTTAATTTAATTTAATTTAATTTTAATTTCAATTAATTTAATTTAATTTAATTTCAATTAATTTAAATGTAATTTATTTTTTTTTCAATTTAATTATTTTTAATATTTAATTTAATTTTAAATTATTCATTTTTAATTTTTTTACATCTTAAACCTGGTGCAATGACATTTTTAAGCACTTTTTTTTGGCATTTTCAAAATTTATTTAATTAACCAGCGAGGGGTCGGGGGAAGCAGGAGTATATATGTACGTTTTTGATATTTTCGATTGACAAGTTTATCAATTGAATTGTTTAATTTTATTGAAAATGCATGCACACTTATTGATGATAACAATTGAGGGAGCTCCATATTTTTCTTTGATATTTTATTGTTAATAAATATTATTTGTTTTGTTTTAATAGTAGAATCGGTTGAATGAAAAAATCTCCAGTCATTGTTAAACGTCAGTTAAACGTACTTGTTGACTACAAAAACAGCTACAATGACAACAAAGATGATTTTATTTGGTGACGACGATATGGAGAGAAAACAAAACGTATTATATGTTTTTTCTTTTATTTTACAAAAATAAAATTTATATGGAATTTTGTTCAGTTGGTATATGATAATCATAAATTATATTAAATTTGATCAAATGGGAGGGGGAAAATAAAAAATACCAATACAAATAAAAGAAAAATAAATAATTTAGAAATTAAAAAAAAAATCTTATATTTCTGTTGTCTAATATAAACGAAGACAATTTTGTGGAAATTCAAATTTCCCATGAAAAAGTTAAGAATTTCAATAATAACGATAATAAATAAATTAATTAAAATTAAAATATATTTTTTTCTTCACAATACGAACTTTTCTTTACCAAGTGAAAAAAAGTTTATTAAAAATTATGTCTAATTTCTTTCTTGAAAAAATATTCACTCATTTTTATCATAGCACCACTTATAATATAGTTGAATTGAAAATTTCTAAAATTAACCTACATTTTCTTTTGTGAGTGTAGGTAAACATTTATGAACAATTTTTCTACAAGAATTTCATCATCCATTTTTGTTTTGGAATTTCTGTTTACTATAACAACCCCACATAAGTAGAGTAAACAATAATAATAAAAAAAAAACACGAAACGAAAACAACAAAAACTACAATTGAAAAAAAATAAGCAAGTAATGAAAATAAAATTCAAGATGATTATTTACTTCATTATCTCTCGTTTTCTCTCTCTCTCTCTCTCTCTCTCTCTCTCTCTCTCTCTTTCTACCGTACTGTTTCATCACATTTCACCACGTTAATGTTGGACGTCAACACTTTGCTTATAGATAAAGACAATTATGAAAATGTATTAAAAATAATGATTATATACATTCATCATATATTTTTATATGTATGTTTGTTTTGGGCTGCAATGAAACATAAAATTAAAAAGAAAACCACAAAAATACCGTATGTGAATCGAGCATTAACTATAAAATAACAAGACTAAATAATATGGCAACATCAAATCATAGTCATAAAAATATTCCTACTTATTCTTCAAGTGAACATACTACACACACACACACGCGCGCATTCTGTCTCATCAAAATAGAAATATGAATGAAAAAAGACTGAATGAATTGGAAGAAACAAACACTGTCGGTTTACAATTGTAGGTCTATGAAAACACTTCGCTGTCGTGTGATACAAGGTGTGAGTATTGGGTAGGAGGTGGGTAGGGGAGGGCAAGACCTATTTTTCCCTTCATTACTTTTTAACTTGATGTAACAAAGTCCATTGTATCAATTCAATTGATATGATGATGTTATGTGCGATTTGCGACTCTGCTAGTGTTACTTGGACAGACTATTTATTGTATTACTCTTGGTACTCTTAAGTCTTAGAGATGGGTATCATATGGAGAGAGATAATTTGTCTATGGTCAATTTACACACCTGTTCAATTATTTAATAGCATTTTAAGCTTAAGATAGGCTTTATAGAGTAACCAAAACTTAGAGTGCTATATATTTCTTTAAGCCATCACACTCTTATTACTCTCAAAGTTTTCATCTTTGTTGATATTTAATCTCAACTTAAATATTCACCATACTCACTCATCCACCTACATCCATCAGCAACATATACACTAAGGTGGGAGTACGTGGGTGAGAGAGAACTCTGTTAATGTTTATGTTTACAGTATAAGGATCATAAACAATGCTATTCGCACTCAACACTTAGTATGTTATATATCTCTGTAAGCCATCACACTCTTATCACTCTCAAAATTTTCATCTTTGTTGATATTTACTCTCAACTTAAATATACACCATACTGACGCATCCACCTACATGTATCAGCAACATATACACTAAGGTGGGAGCAAATGGGTGAGAGAAAACTCTGTTAATGTTTATGTTTACAGTATCACGGTCGTAAACGACGCTATTTACACAAAAAAAAACAGTCAATCTCACACGGAAAGAAAATAGAAAAGTTGTAGACCTTTTTAATTAAAAAACAACCAGCGTTATGCTAAAGAAATAGGTAGAACATTGCCATAATTTATATTTTTCTATGGCTTAAGAAAATTTCGTATTTTCAAGGAAAAATAGTGGGAGTTAGAAGAATGTGTACAAATATTTTTTTTGCAATATTTAGAAATTCTACTACTTTGGGCAAAATTCAAATTTAGTGTTAATAAATAATTTTCATTGCTGAAAAACAAAAATTTTCATTTGCTTAGTTCATGTAATTAAAAAATAAATACATAAATAATGGGGAAATTTTAAATCAAACATTTTTCATATTTGGTAAATTGTAAAAATCCAAGAGTGTTGTTTATGATTTTCCAAAACGTTTTTCTTTTTTTTTTTAGCTTCCCTCTTATCTTCTTAACTCTTGGGGGGTTTCCTTAGTTATTTTATTTGTTGTTGTATGTATGGTATGTGCATTTATTTAAATTTTAATTACATTTCATTGCTTTCTTGGGGAATTATGTAGGACCCGGTAAAGTAATCACACATTACATTTCGGTGTAATATGAAAGTTACATGCTCATTCATGATATTCATGCTGCTAAATACTGCGGTAAGTTTAAATAACAACAGACAAAGACACTTTTACAAATGTTAATGGATTTTTGTTTTTCAGATTAGTCGTTTTTGTTTTTCATACAACATGAGTTATTATAAATATTTACATTGGGTTTTGT
>PGFW01024452.1:13668-25025 GCA_003123925.1 Haematobia irritans
AAAAATTTTGATAAAATTTTCTATAGAAATAAAATTTTGACAAATTTTCTATAGAAATAAAATTTTGACAAATTTTCTATAGAAATAAAATTGTGACAAAATTTTCTATAGAAATAAAATTTTGACAAAATTTTCTGTAGAAATAAAATTTTGATAAAATTTTCTATAGAAATAAAATTTTGACAAAATTTTCTATAGAAATAAAATTTTGACAAAATTTTTTATAGAAATAAAACTTTGTCAAAATTTTCTATAGAAATAAAATTTTGACAACATTTTCTATAGAAATAAAATTTTGACAAAATTTTCTATAAAAATAAAATTTTGACAAAATTTTCCTAGAAATAAAAAATTGGCAAAATTTTCTATATAAATAAAATTTTGACAAAATTTTCTATAGAAAAAAAATTTGATAAAATTTTCTATAGAAATAAAATTTTCACAAAATTTTCTATAGAAATAAAATTTTGACAAAATTTTCTATAGAAATAAAATTGTGACAAAATTTTCTATAGAAATAAAATTTCGAAAAATTTTCTGTAGAAATAAAATTTTGATAAAATTGTCTATAGAAATAAAATTTTGACAAATTTTTCTATAGAAATAAAATTTTGACAAAATTTTTTATAGAAATAACATTTTGACAAAATTTTCTATAGAAATAAAATTTTCACAAAATTGTCTATAGAAATAAAATTTTCACAAAATTGTCTATAGAAATAAAATTTTGACAAAATTTTCTATAGAAATAAAATTTTCACAAAATTTTCTATAGAAATAAAATTTTGATAAAATTTTCTATAGAAATAAAATTTTGACAAAAATTTTCTATAGAAATAAAATTTTAACAACATTTTCTATACAAATAAAATTTTGACGAAATTCTCTATAGAAATAAAATTTTGGCAAAATTTTCTATAGAAATAAAATTTTGACAAAATTTTCTATAGAAATAAAATTTTGACAAAATTTTCTATAGAAATAAAATTTTGACACAATTTTTCTATAGAAATAAAATTTTGACAAATTTTCTATAGAAATAAAATTTTGACAAAATTTTCTATTAAAATAAAATTTTGACAAAATTTTCTATAGAAATAAAATTTTGACAAAATTTTCTATAGAAATAAAATTTTGAAAAAATTTTCTATAGAAATAAAATTTTGACAAAATTTTCTATAAAAAAAATTTAACAAAATTTTCTATAGAAATAAAAACAAACTTTTTTATAGAAATAAAATTTTGAACAGAATTTTCTATAGAAATAAAATTTTGACAAAATTTTCTATAGAGATAAAATGTTTACAAAATTTTCTATAGAAAAAAAAACAATTTTGACAAAATATTCTATAGTAATAAAATTTTGACAAAATTTTCTATAGAAATAAAATTTTGACAAAATTTTCTATAGAAATAAAATTTTGACAAAATTTTCTATAGAAATAAAATTTTGACAAAATATTCTATAGTAATAAAATTTTGACAAAATTTTCTATAGAAATAAAATTTTGACAAAATTTTCTATAGAAATAAAATTTTGACAAAATTTTCTATGGAAATAAAATGTTGACAAAATTTTCTGTAGAAGTAAAATTTTGAAAAAATTTTCTATAGAAATAAAATTTTGACAAAATTTTCTATAGAAATAAAGTTGTGACAAAAATTTCTATAGAAATAAAATTTCAACAAAATTTTCTATAGAAATAAAATTTTGACAAAATTTTCTACAGAAATAAAATTTTGACAAAATTTTCTAAAGAAATAAAATTTTGACAAAATTTTCTATAGAAATAAAATTTTGACAGAATTTTCTATAGAAATAAAATTTTAACAAAATTTTCTATAGAAATAAAATTTTGACAAAATTTTGTATAGAAATAAAATTTTGACAAAATTTTCTATAGAAATAAAATTTTGAACAAAATTTTCTATAGAGATAAAATGTTGACAAAATTTTCTATAGAATTAAAATTTTGACAAGATTTTCTATAGAAGATTTTTTGTTTGGTAGAAAAAGTGGAGGTACATCTCCTCGAGAGAAATGTGATCCCTGTGGCCAATTGGAGAAAGATGGGCATCCATATTATGTATCCAAACAAGATGCGATGTTTGTCTTTCACAATCATGCTAAAGCATTATATAAATATTTTATTCTGATTTTTTTTTCACAGATTCGTCTTTCCTTTGCATTGTGGTCCAATTCTAAGTTGGGTTATATCGATCCAATTTGACTTCTTGAGGTCGTAAAAAAATTTAATCCTAAAATTTTAAATCTAAAATTTGCTTCCAAACACGATGTTTATTGAACCGGCTTATATTTAGTTAGGAACCTTAAGGTTTATCCGAATCACCGAATACGAATTGAATGAAGGGCATTTTCTGATATAGTCGCCAAATACAAATATGTTTTACATGACCAAATAAGCTTTTCATTGAAGACGTTAGAATAGGGTGATTCGACTTGTAATAGTGAGAAGCAAAAGTCATGTTTCTTATGCTTATAAGTGAATAATTACAATGGAAATAATACCTCATTGACATTACACATCCAAAATCCACATTAACTAGATTTCAATTGTCAATTTTCCTTTCAAATTCCACTTTTAGTAGATTTCGATGTGAATGAGATAATTGGTAACTATAAGTTTCTTAACTCTTAAATGCGCAGTGTATCTTTTAAGATACAACCAGAAAAAAATTCTTACATCTTAAAATTTTGACCGAATTCTACGAAATCAAGTTTGAGTAATTTAAAACATCATAACGCACTTCCAAAAAATATGTTTTTCCGGAAAATCTATAATACTAACCCTAAAATTAAAGAAAATTTAAATAAAAGTTTGCCCGAAAATTACAAAACCTACAAATTGGAGAATAATTAATTTTTAACAGAAATAAAAGGGATGTTAGTAAAAAATTTGTGTAGTGTAAAAATATCTCTATGCTCCATCACATCAAATGCTCTATACAATCAAATTGTTTATATGTAAACAAAAACATAATTTAATACGCACTGTATATTTTAAGATAAAACCACTATTTTGCAAAAAAAAAAAAAAATAAATAAATAAATAAAACAAATGCGCATGTTTTTTTACCATTTTGCATATTATATATACTTTTTTTTTTGAGGAATATGTGTTCTTTTGCATTTAAGGGTCAATATATAATCCGGCGTGAATTGGTAATGCGGGATTGATAACAAATGGCATATGCATGTCATTGCCCAAAATAAATTTGACAAACATACTTTTCCTCAGTTGGTTAAGCTACTCTTGCTTAATTTAGTCAACGCATTGTTTTAAGCTGAAATCAAAACGATAATACATTTATATCGTAATTTTAAAAATACAGAGCCCAAATATTTAGTTCCCTAAAAAAGGTCTTTATTTTGTAGAAGTAGTACTCCTATACAAAACTTTTGGAAGGTCCAATTCTTTGAACTCAAGTTTTTTTTTTTTTTGTTTTTTTTTTTTTTTTTTTTTTTTTTGATACTTTTCTACATCATGGTTCACAATTGGTAGAATTTTATCAAAAATGGTAGATTTTTTACTGTTTGGTCGATTGGTAGAATTCTCGAAGTATTGGTGGATTTTGCAAAATATTTCTCTCCAACTAAGAGGTAAATTTTATATACTCGTAGTAGAAATTTTCAACAGAAATAAAATTTTGAGAAATGTGGAAATAGAAAATAAAATTTTGAGAACATTTTCTATGGAAATACAATTTTGAGAAAATTTTCTATGGAAATTCAATTTTAACAAATTTTTCTGAAGAAATAAAAGTATGAGAAAATTTTATATACAAAAAATAATATGAAGAACATTTTCAATAGAAATAAAATGTTGACAAAATTTTCTGTAGAAATAAAATTTTGAGAAAATTTTTTTAAAGAAATAAAATCTTTAGAAAATTTTCCATAGAAATAAAATGTTGGCAAAATTTTTCATAGAAATAAAATTTTGACAAAATTTTCCATAGAAATAAAATTTTGATAAATTTTTTTATTGAAATAAAATTTTCAAAAATTTTCTACTAAAATAAAATTTTGAAAAAATTTGGACAACATTTTCTATAAAAATAAAATTTTGACAGATTTTTCTATAGGAATAAAATTTTGGCAAATTTTTCTATAGAAATAACATTTTGAGAAAATTTTTATAGAAATATAAAATTTTGACAAAAATTTCCATAGAAATAAACACAATGATACAAATTTTGAGAAAAATTTTATTGAAATAAAATTTTTACAACATTTTCTTTCGAAATAAAATTTTGTAAAATTTTTGTAAAATAAAATTTTCAGAAAATTTTCTATGAAATAAAATGTTGAGAAAATTTTGACAAATTTTTCTATAGGAATAAAATTCTACAGAAATAAAAATTTTATATAGCAATAAAAATGTTGAGAACATTTTTAGAGAAATAAAATTTTTACAACATTTTCTATAGAAATGGCATCATGGGAAATTTTTTTTATTGAAATGAAATTGTGAGAAAAATATTCTACAGAAATGCAATGTTAAAAAAAAATTATAGAAATAAAATTTTGTCAAAATTTTCTATAGAAATAAAATTTTGAGAACATTTTTATGGAAATAACATTTGTACAACATTTCTATAGTTATAAAATTTTGAAACAATTTTTATAGAAATAAAATTTTGCGAAAAATTACTACAGAAACAAAAATTTTACAAGAATTTGCCACAGAAATAAAATTTTGACAAAATTTTTTTATATAAATTAATCAATTTGACAAAGGTTTTCGCATAGAAATAAAATTTTAAAAAAAATTTTATGAAATAAAATTTTCAGAAATTTTTCTTACTAAAATAAAATTTTTAGAAAATTTGGACAAAATTTTCTAAAGAATTAAAATTTTGACAAATTGTTCTATAGGAATAAAATTTTGACAAATTTTTCTATAGAAATAAAATTTTGAAAAAGATTTTATAGAAATAAATTTTGACAAAATTTTCCATAGAAATAAAAAGCGTTGAGAACTTTTCTATAGCAATTACAAATTTTCGGAGAAAATGTTATAGAAAACTTTTTACAACATTTGCTTTCGAATAAAATTTTGTGTTTTTCTAATAAATTTCAGAAAATTTTTCTTGAATAAAATGTTGAGAAAATTTTGACAATTTTCTATAGAAATAAAACTCTATAGAAATAAAAATTATATATAGCAATAAAATTTTTAAGAAAATTTCTATAGAAATAAAATTTTTACAACATTTTCTATAGAAATGGCATCTTGGGAAAAATTTTTTATAGAAATGAAATTGTGAGAAAAATTTTCTACAGAAATGCAATGTTAAAAAAATTTTCCATAGAAATAAAATCTTGAAAAATTTTTTATAGAAACAAAATTTTGACAAAATTTTCTATAGAAATAAAATTTTGACATTTTTCTATAGAAATAAAAATTTTATATAGCAATATAAATTTAGAGAAAATTTCTATAGAAATAAAATTTTTACAATATTTTCTATAGAAATTGCATCTTGGGAAAATTTTTCTATCGAAATGGAATTGTGACAGAAATTTTCTACAGAAATGCAATGTTAAAACAAATGTTAAGAAATAAAATTTTGATAAATTTTCTATATGAATAAAATTTTGACAAATTTTTCTATAGAAATAAAATTTTAAGACAATTTTCCATTTTGAGAAAATTTTTATGGAAATAAAATTTTTACATTTTCTGTAGTTATAAAATGTTGAGAAAAATTTTTATAGAAATAAAATGTTGAGAAAAACTTCTACAGAATAAAATTTTTAGCAACATTTTCAATAGAAATAAAATGTTGACAAATTTTTTATACGAAATAATACTTGACAATTTCTATACGAAATAAATTTTGACAACAATTTTCAATAGAAATAAAATGTTGACAAAAAATTTTTTATAAGAAATAGGAATATCTTCTTGACAAAAATTTTCTATAGAAATACGGAAATTTTCAGAAATTCTTCTACTGAAAAATAAAATTTTGACAAAATTTCCTATAGAAATAAAATATTGATAATTTTTTTTAATGAAAAAATGTGACAAAATTTTCTATAGAAATAAAAATTTTGAAAAATTTTTAATAGAAAAATAAAAATTTGGACAAAATTTCTATAGAAATATAAATTGTTGACAAAATTTTCCTATAGAAATAAAAATTTGAAGACAATTTTCCCTATAGGCTATATAAAATTTTGAGAATTTTATGGAAATACAAATTTTAACAACATTTTCGTATTATAAATGTTGAGAAAAATTTTTATAGAAATAAATGTTGTTTCTATAGAAATAAAATTTTCAGAAAAATTGTCTATTGAAAGGAAATTTTGACAAATTTCCTATAGACGATAAAAGTTTTTGACAAAATCTTCTTCTCATACGGAATAAAACATGTTACAAAAAATTTCTATAAACAAATGTTGACAAACTTTCTCATAACCAATAAAATTTCTGAGAAAATTTTTCTGGAGGCCAACTAAAAATTTTCTGAGAAAAATTTTTTCCCCCCCCCACAAAAATAAAATTTTAATAAATTTTACATAAGCAATAAAATTGTTGATAAAATTTTCTAAGAAAGAAATAAAACTTTTGAAACAATTTTTATACATAAAATTTTGACAAAGTTTTCTATAGAATAAACATTTTGACAAAATTTTCTATAGAAAAAAAATGTTGAGAAAATTTTTTATAGAAGAATAAAATTTTGACAAAATTCTATAGCAATAAAATTGGAAAAAAATTCTAATAGAAATAAATTCTGACCAAAAATTTTCATACTCAGAAAATAAAAATTTTGACAAAAATTACAATAGTTAACACTTATAATTATCTTGCTACCAACAAAAAGTATGGAATTTCTTACTAACTAGATAACCAAAAAGAAAAAGAAATTCGCTCCTTGGACATCAAA
Source organism: Haematobia irritans (assembly GCA_003123925.1). Taxonomy (NCBI): domain Eukaryota; kingdom Metazoa; phylum Arthropoda; class Insecta; order Diptera; family Muscidae; genus Haematobia; species Haematobia irritans. The sequence goes on from PGFW01024452.1 coordinate 20,593, forward strand.
ATACTTGATCTGTAAGCAACATTTCATTGAAAATTAAAGAGAAAAAGTTCCAAAACCAATAATGTCCAGCCATCATCCATAGTTGGCAATCACTTTTGCTTTTAATCTCAATTTGTCGGGCGTTTTTACCGTTTCGTTATTTCTTTTGTTGTTCTCTCTAGGCATTCTACTTGACTTTTTCGTTAATCTTCGTTTTGGTTCTACTTTAAGGCAAGTTTTCATTCCTTGGTCATCTTTCTTAATTTTGGAAAGAAGTTTTTCGTGCGTTGTTGAAATTTTACTCATGGCATGACACGCTAAAAGTCAATTAGTTACTGAATGGTTCAATGAAATTTCACTTCATGATATCCATGAAAAATGAACTGATAATGATAATCAACCTTCTAAGTTTTCACTTATTCACTGTGGTGCGTGTGGTGTGTGTTTGTGTTGTGAACCAATAACAATGGTAATCGTCTGTGGTATCCTGATGAATTGATGGTAATGCAATGGGCTGATTTAATTTGTTAGTTCGGCTTCAAAAATTTAAAATTTAATCTTCTTCTTGCTCGGGATATTCCATTGGACCAAACTGTTTTGAAAGTGATTATCCCACAAGGAGAAGGAAATAAGTGTGGGCAGCAAAAGATATTTTGTGCATATACGTTATAGGTTTGGAATAATTGCGAGAAAAATGCAAATTTGACATAGAGGTTAAAATGGAGATCTCAATAAAGACAGTATTGAAATCTTTCACATGAAGGATATCTCTCGTAACAAATTAAAAAGAACTGGGGAGTTCGCATTTCAATCGGATAGAATAAACGAAAAACTTTCTCAATGTTACACCCAGATATTGAAATGTAGATATCAAATTAAATTAAGGCAACATATAGTATGGCAAGGCTTCAAAAGTAAGAGATAATCTCTTATGAGGGCAACAGTTTTATATCAAATAATTGACGCCTAAGTCCCGAGCTGAGAGATCGTTGCAAGTTTACAGATAAAATTAAATCATCAATATTTAATTAAATTGAAATAAATTCAATGAATCATATTAATATAAAAAATTAAAATTAATAACTATTTAATTTTACAAATACCAAACAATTGAAATATATTTACTGAAAATAATTAATATTATCTTTTACCAATTTATCTTATTATATTGCATGCAAACAGACGTATGCAGACGGACAGTTATCCTTGCTTATTTTCTTTCAAAAATCCCTTTTTAAATTTCCAAACATACATACTTCAGTCCCTCTTTTAGGGTATTGGATTTTGTTGGTTTTAAACACTGTCCAAAAAGAGCGTGTTTCAATAGGATGTTCAAACGACAACCTAACCAACAAAACCAAGAGCATCTACAATGTTGTATCCCTCAACGTATCTCCAGATTTTCGAAGAAAATCTTATAGAAAATTTGTCAAAAATTTATTCTATAGAAAATTAATTAATTTCTATAGAAAAATTTGTCAAAATTATTTCTAAAAAATCTTGTCAAAATGTAATTTTACATAGAATTTCAGATTATTATCTATAGAAATTTGTGTCCAAATTTTATGCTCATAGAAATTGCTCAAAAATTTTATTTCTAAAGAAAATTTTGTCAAAATTTTATTCTAAAATTGCAATTTTTTTCAATAGAAAATTTGTCAAAATTTTATTTCTATAGAAATTTCATTTTCATTGTGTCAAAATTTATTTTAAGAAAATGTTTGCAATTTTTATTTCTAAGGAAAATTTTGCAAAATTTATTTCTATAAGAAAATTTTTGCAAAATTTTATTTCTATATGAAAATTTTGCAAAATTTCAGTTCTATTAGATAAATTTTGAAAAATTTTATTTCTATAGAAAATTTTTGAAATTTTATTTCTATAGAAAATTTTGCAAAATTTTATTTCTATAGAAATTTTTGCAAAATTTTATTTCTATAGAAAATTTTTGCGAAATTTTATTTCTATAGAAAATTTTGCAAAATTTTATTTCTATAGAAAATTTTTGAAAAATTTATTTCTATAGAAAATTTTTGAAAAATTTATTTCATAGAAAATTGGCAAAATTTATTTCCATAGAAAATTTTTGCAAATGTTATTTCTATATAAGATTTTCTCAAAAAATTTATTTCTATAGAAAATTTTGTCAAAATTCCAATTTCAGTAAGAATTTTTTGCAAAAGTTTATTTCTTATTGAAAATTTTGGCAAAATTTCATTTCTATAGAAATTTGTTGCAAATTTTATTTCTACAGAAAATTTTTCAACTTTTTTCATTTCTATAGAAAATTTTGTCAAAATTTTATTTCTATAGAAAATTTTTGTCAAAATTTTATTTCTATAGAAAATTTTGCAAAACCTTTTCTATAGAAAATTTGCAAAATTTTATTTCTATCGAAATATTTTGTCAAAATTTTTTGCTATAGAAAGATTCTCTGCAAAAATTTTTTTTATAGAAACTTTTCATTTGTTCTATGAAAATTTTGCAATTTTCTAAAAAAATTTCGTGTCCAAAATTATTCATCTATCAGAAAATTTTTCAAATTGTATTTCTAAATGTCTTAAATTTTATTTTTGAAAAATTTTCTAGCATTTTACTTATATGAAATGTTGTTAAAATGTTATTTTCCTAATAAGATTTGTCACTACTCAAAAATTTTGTTAGCGTTATTTTAAAGAAAATGTCTTCGAAATTTTTATTTCTATAGAAAAATTTTGTCAAAATTTATTCCTACTTAGAAAAGATTTGTCAATCTTTATTTCTATAGAAAATTTGTTGTACGAAAACTTTTATTTCTATAGAGAGTTTTCTCAAATTTTATTTCTATTAGAAAATTTTTGCTCAAGGATTTTATTCAATGTGATAGAATTAATTTCAAAAATTTATTCTCAGTAAATTTTATACTTCCATAACTTTATCAAGACTTTTGTGCCAAAATTTTATTTCTATAGAAAATTTTGTCAAAACTTATTTTCTATAGAAAAATTTTGTCAAAATTTTATTTCTATAAAAATTTGCTTCAAAATATTTATTTCTATAGAAAATTTTGTCAAAATTTTATTTCTATTAAAAATTATCGTCAAAATTTTATTTCTATACAAAAATTTTTTGCAAATTTTATCAGTAGAAAATTTCTTGCAAAGAATTTTATCTTCTATAGAAAATTTTTCAAGATATTTTATAATTTGCATTTATTAGAAAATTTCATGTTGCAAAATTTTATTTCTATAAGAAAATTTCTAAAGATATTTATTTCCTAAAAAATTTTCTTCAAATTTTATTTCTATGAAAAGTTTGTAAAAGTTTTATTTTTAGACATTTTTTTTCAAAATTTTATTCTATAGAAAATTGATCAAAATCTTTATTCTATGGAAATTTTTTAAAATTTATTCTATAGAAGGCATGTCAAATTCGATTTACCCACCAAAATGAACAATTTTATATTTGTTTTACTTAATCTTATTCTATAAAGAATGATCAATAACTATTTCTATAAATTTTATAAATTTTATTTCTATAGACATAGCATGTCAAAATCGATTTGGACCCACCAAATGAACGAATTTTATATTTGTTTTTTACTAATCTGCCTTAGTTTTCGTTTCATTTCAACGCCTTCTCTATGCGCTATGTCCTTCCGAGTTGCTTCACCTTTTTTCCTCTAGTAGGGTGAGCACTAATTCAAGTGGTTGTTGCCAATTGCTTGTCAAAAAACCAATTTCATTTAGTTCTGCCCCCACAAAAAAAACCAAAAAAAAAAACAAAAGAAAATTTGAAAAAAGAATTTTAAAGTCAAGAATATAAAATGGTCCCTTGGACGAATGAAATCGAAGGGAAGTAACCATAAATAAAGTTAATTAACCCCCTCATCAATCATGGGGAATTAAAATGAGAGAAAAGCCACAATGGTAAAAAAAAGACGAAACAACTACAACAAATTGTAGAATCCACAAGGAAGGACTAGAAATTGAAACGCATTTTAACATTTAAAGGTGGTAGCAAACCACAATTGATTTTCGTTTGAAGTTTTTTTTTTCTCATTAAAAATCGAAAATTCTATAGGAGAAAAATAAAACGAACAATGTTCAGTAGGCTTTAATTAAAAGACACTCTAGGTCAAATGATGGCAATTCAATGGCAATTAAACTTTTTTTAAGAGCGCCAAAAATGAATTTATGATTGATTTAACTAATTCCGTTATTTTTCTGGATTTCAATTAAAACAAACAGCAAAAAATTGGGGGAACAATTAACTGAAAGTACTTATCTAATTATAAAATTCTATAAATTATTAACGAGGGAAAAGTGGAATATTTACAATGCTATTAAGCGGTTAGTTTGGCGTGGCACGAAATAAATCGCTTACTAATAATTCCTTGGAATGGATTTCAACGACAAAATTGAGTGATTGAGTGAGGAAGGTTACTATGCATAAAAAAGTAATAAAGCGGCCTT
>PGFW01024459.1:7099-25396 GCA_003123925.1 Haematobia irritans
CTGGTGATCCAAGTGCAGGGCCGACCGGTATGGTTTTATGGTTTGTGGTTATGCGCCGATCTATCAGACTGTGCACTAGTTACTTCATGTCTTGTGTTCATTCTGCTTTTATGATATCTCTTCCTTATTATCTGATCTGCCCCGTTTTTCTTGTTTATATGTCAATGTACTGATTCTCTCTATGTTTTCTTGTGTGCGATCGTTCCCATTATGCTATAACACTTAGATAAGCTTTGATATCCTCCTCTAGAGTATTGTCTCTATTCTGTATGGAATCACGATGTAATACTTGTGTTTCGTGAACGCTATATGTTCTAATCCCTATGTGTTTATTATGATGCAATTCTGGCAGATAACCATTCACCACGGGGCCCCCAGTGCCAGTTGTTTCAGCGGTCGGTATTAATAATTCTATGTAGTCCTATGAGGGTCTCTGTGTTGACGTCATTTAATGTTATGAATACGGTGGGTGTGGGAAGCAATTCGAACGTCCTATTGCATTGTAAGGTCTTCTTTCAGCTCGTTCCTCACATGACTTGTCGGCACAGGTGGGTTGTCGCTTGGTGGAACAGACGACCGTTTTTCGTGGTACCCACCACAGTAGAATGGGTGATGGGGGTATAATAAGTTTGTCATTCCGTGTTGTGAACGCAGGTCGGAATGATCGAGATTTGCGGGACCCATACGTTATAAGCCGAGGTAGTAGTAGGTAGTACTTCTTGAGTCAGGAGAACTTCTAAGACGCACGCGTATATACGACTGTCCTGGTCGTCCTGTCGTGCCTGTCCTGCTCTGTCTGTCTGTCTCGTTTCTGTCTGCTCTGTTGTAAGTCACGCGCGTGCAGTCTGTCAATTAATGAAGCAACTCGTTGTCTGAAATTTGTGCACAAGAACTCGGTTTCTTGTCTGCCCGGCAGCGTCAAGTTCGACAAGATGGGCTATTACTCGGTCCAGGTTCTTCGATACTAGCTGCCCGAGTAAACGGACCCGATTGGGGCGTCTTGGCTTATAGGAAATCGAAGTGTTGTTATCCAATGCGTTGCGTTGGACAATTGGTAAATCTAGAGGCTTTTTGTGACCACTAGTAAGAGTGTGCCCCACAGAAGAATGGCTGAGTAGTTCGGTGCGGGCGCTGATGTTGGTTGGTACAGCGCGCCCCATGAGTAGACCGACTCTCCCGATTGTTACTTCATTGGGGGCTGTTAGAACCCGCAGTTCGTTTTATCTTGAATCGTCGTACGCTGGACGATTTGGAGCACGATCTAGACGATATTGTAGGACCACCGAGAAGTACGGTGCCAAAAATGTGAGTAGCGGCGCCATATTTTTCGTATAGCACGCGCCCCATCGCTCCGGTATTCCTTCATATTTCCATGTTCCTAGAACAACAATAATTTACTGAACTCGAACACCACATTCCACCAAGTAAATACAATTTATAAACTGTATATGAAATCACCTACATAATTTCCCAAAAAAGAACTTAGTGGGTGCTAAGGCGTGATTAAATTTTACGCACAAATTTTGGCTTAAAGAATAGCATATAGTTTGTGGGTGTCTGCATCATATATACCCATCTTGTTTCACAACACCATTGTGAACTTTACTTATATATCGTAGAGCCAAAAAAATATTTTCAAAATTACTCAATTACATGATTAGGTACAGGGTACATAGTCGTCCTTCAAGAGACAAACACATTCAAACATTTTAAAATTGGAAATTTAATAAACGATTGGCTAATGTCAAGATCAGTATAATCCGATGTGGGAGGAAAAACAAAGCTCAAAATAAAAGGCGAGGATTGTAATTAAAATAGGAGTGATATCGTTTACGTTGAATGGAGGTAAACAATTAACAAACCTACCTAAATGAAAAAACAAATAGTGCTCAATGGATGGATGGATGAATGGATGGATGTATCATAGCACAATGGGTACTTGAAATGGAATTTCGAAACGAAAACATTCCACATATCATGAAGTGCAAGCATATTCATACGAACCAGTACTTACAACCATCTGGGCAACGTGTTAATCAAAATAAACTATAACGTTTTTTTGTTTTGCCTTTGCTGAATATTGACAATTTTTGCAAGTCATTAAACAGAACCGCCAATCGTATAGAAGAGAAGACATCGAGATTTGTAACGATCATAAATTATGCTATGAAAACAATACCACAGAAACTACATAGCCGCAACCACATCTCCTCACCGCAGGAAAAAAAAACCTAAAACACCTCTAGACACCTCCTAAACTGAACCTAGCAGTTGTATGTGTAGGCGTTTTAACCACAAAAACACCAAAAGTTTTAAATTTTTTCGTGATTTGATTTTTTCTGCTTATATGGTGACCTTCTTTACAATTAAAGCCCCACAAGGCAAGAGTAAGAGAGTTTTAGAAAGAAGCCTACGTAAATTTACGAAAACATGTTAATGTAATGCATATGTGCAAGCCCAATTTATCTTTAAACGATCCAAATGAATGCTAGCAAATGTGATTTACTTTGGGAATGTCTGTTACCAACCATTGTATCAAATTTCCAATGAGAATACACCGACAATTTTATTTTGCGAAAATTGGGTTAGCCTATTAATGAGAAAGACACCAATGTGAGGCAATAAGCTAACATTAACACCCGACATTAACTTGTCCAACAAAACAAAAAAAACGTTCAACTTTAATTAACAGACATTGTTTATAGAGCTTGCGGTGATGAAAGATGTGTTGAGAATTCTTAACATTTATAAATATTAGCAATTCCAAAAATTTTAAACTTCATGATGCGTAATCCTCACAAATTAGATTAATAAGCTTTAAGCGCATTGAAAAGATTTTGCTATAAGCTTACTCTCCCTTGTAGGCTCAATTAAGTCTCCTAGCCCGCATAAGGACACTCTAAATGATAGGGGACGTTTTTTCATCGGTTTTTTAATTAAAAGAGATTTAAAGATTCAAGTATTTTTCAGCTTAATTTAAGGACAATTTCTTATTAATCTAAAATTTATAGACCAAATGGTTTGGTTTCTTTAACTATTTTTTTGTCAAGATAAAGGTTTTTGTCTGTTTAATGATGAAGTTCAAAGTCATACGATATTAACGGAGGGATGGACCACAATATTTCCCATAACCAAACCAATCCTTTTAATGTATAATCCAAAATTTCAAGTGGTCCTAAATAACAGATAACTGCTAATAAATATGCATAAAAGAAAATTTTTTTCTTCGAATTTTTTGTGGTCTAAAACACCTCTTAAGGAAGATTCTCGAGGCTTGAATCAAAGTTGCACCAAAAATTTAAGGGGGGAAGGAGGTGGGCGTTCGCCGTTAATATGGGGGGGCTAAATTCGTAAAAAGTGGAAGGCCGATAATGATTAGAAAAAATACAGTGGTTTTCTTATGGCAAAATAGCCGAAGGAGATGAAATAAATGCGCGGAGATCAGGCGCTCTCATTAAACCATTTGAAGTAGGACCTAAATACTACGTCTATAGAAGCAACACATATGTTGTTGACAAACTAGAATCAGGCAACAGCTGTGTTCGCGCTTCGGAGTTAGCGGTGATTCAACAGGACGGACGGACGGGCGAACATGCTTAGACTCGACTCAGAATTTCAACCCATTTTCCGACAGCACCTATTTGTGTCCTACACGACCGAAATACCCTCTAAAATTCCAATTGAAAGCACTGCGAATTAGCTATAGTAGTGAATTATACAACATAAGACACGTTCACTATAGACATGGTTATTAATATCGTTTTAAAGTATTTTTAAGTGTTAGGTAACCCATATATATAATATAACTATATTATTAATACAATATATATATGTAGATTATACATATATCAGATACTACTATACTATATATATCTGAAATGAATTGAGAGTATTCTAATGAATACGACATATTTGGACAAGGCGAAAAAACTAAATATTGTTTAAGAAAAAGTTGAATAGATCTTTATACTCTATGCTAAGCAATAAATTTACCTATAGCTAGTATATATACTATAATTTGTTAATTTTTTAAAAGGACCATGAAATCTTTTTAGCCTTAACATATATATATATATATATATATATATATATATAGTAGTATAGTATATAGTATATTAGTATATTTTTTTTTTTTTTTTTATGGGGGGTCGTTAGAGCCAACTATTTGATGTGTTACAAACCGGGAAACTGACAAAGTTAATATCCTACAATTGTGGTATGCCACAATTGGGGACTGGAATAGCTAAATGAGGGCGTGGATACATCGGGGCTGGCCACCCGGATGATATTTTTATACCACCACTACTGTGGTACGGGTATACTGTAAACGCGTAGAAGAAAAGTCTGAGACCCTATCGTTTAGTATACCACTGCAAAAGAGTTTTTACTTGGATCAGAGATTTTGACCGTCCCTTAAGGATTTTAGTATTTGATTCCGCAGCCAAAGAATGCGGCTTCTTTAAAATAAAGATACTTTTTTACAGACCCTCCTGGCCTTTAAATCTAGGATCAATAAATAAAAATTTGATAACAGATGCTCATGTTCATGCGAGATTTTTATTTTCGTTTTGCGATATATATTAATAGAGGTTATTATATGTTAACCAGAACAATATTCAATTTCAAATCCAAATTAGTGCGCCAGGCACTTCAAAGTTAACAACAGTTTTTCTAATGCTAAAAAACTTCAAAACCAAAGGATGCAAATTCTAAAAATAAGTCTAGCCTATATTTGAAGCGTTTTTATCTTAAATTTAAAATTCAATATGTCAGTTATTAAAGGACGATTTCTTTAAATAAAAATGTTGTTCTTTATTTTAAGGAAAATTTGCCTTATTCAAACATACACTTCAGCAGTAGAGAGCAAATTTCCAAGATTTGTGTCCTAAATTTAATGAAAAAATTTTGTAAGCAAGGATTATAACTTTCTTTATAAGTTAAAATGTCATTGTTTTAAGAAGTTTTGTCCTTAGCATTGCGTAAATTTGAGTCACAAAATTTGAAGTTGCCATAATCTCCATATTAGGCTCAATATTTTTTTTCAGGTACCGATCGTCTTAGTAAGTAAATTCTGAGTCGATTTACCGACTGTCCGTCCGTCTGTCTGTTCTGTTCAATGTATTTTTAGTGCCGCAAAGTACAGGTCGCAAGTTTAAGTTCGAATTCGTCCTCGAAATTTGGCATAGTCTTTTTTTGGAACAAACAGAGAATCGCTAGTTGGTTTTTTGGAAAAATCGGTTCAGAATTTAGATATAGCTTGCCATATATATTACTTCACCGATTTGTCATAATTGGCGTGTTTATCACCGATGTTCTTCAAATTCCCGTAGCATCCGAATATTTTTATGGGAGTCTCGAATAAATTTGACAAATATCAGCCAAATCGGTTCAGAGTTAGATTATTAGCTCCCATAATTATATCTTTCGTCGCGATTTAGATCATATGGGCAACAGAGGCCAGTTATCACCGTTTCGTGAAATATTTTGCACATGAGAGTAGAATATTGACTATTCTTACAATCTTTCTGTATATTCGATTGAAATCGGGTTCAGATTTCAGATATAGCTCCATATATAGATGTTTCTTGCCGATTTGGCACTTTTATGGCTCTTTTAAAAAGCGCAGAGTTTTGCCCTGAATGCTTTAAATTTTGCCACAAGGAGTACGTTTAATGTATCGTAGGACAAATTTGGTTGAATCGTTCATGTGGATTTCGATAGTGCTCCCTATATATACTTTTCGTCTCATTTATTCCTGCTTAATCAAAAGCCAGGAGTTTTGCCCTGACTATGCTTAAAATTTTTGCACAAGGATACGTTTAATAGTATCAGGTAGAGGTGGACAAATTGTTGGTTAAATCGATTTCCAGATTTCGATTATAGAGAGGCGGAGAAGGCTGGCCGGATAAGGATAATGTGGGAGGGAGGAGTAGATGAACGGTTAGCGGTCGTGTCTGTGGGCGGAGCGTTACAGTATTAATAAAGGGGAGGTTTAGCGAGGAGCAGGTGGCGTGGGCGCTGGGTGGCTTGAGGGGGGTGAAAGTTGACTTCGCAGGGGCTGGGAGTTGAAAGTGGGTGTAGGGAGTTCGGTCGGCGCAAAAAATGGCGAGCGAGAGAAAAACGGCAACTGAAAGCGTGTTGGGTCGACCGCGTATAGAGACTCTTACGTAAGGAAGGTTTAAGCAAAGAGAGACGGAGCTGGCAGGTTGCGAAATGCATATAGAGCGTCTGCGAAGGGAGGGCTGGCACGGAAAAGGGGGCGTAGGGGAGCAAAATGTAATAAGCCTATAGGGGGGAAGTCGAGTGAAAAGCACCGAAGACAAAGATGGAAGTGGTTTGGGTCGAAGGGAAAATTGTTTCATGGCTATAAGTAGCGTAGATATCGCGGTTAGATGACCATTTTACTCCATTAGTGAAATTTTGGCAGATATTACCGTGGAATTATTATTCTATACAATGCATGTCAAATTTAGTAAAATAGGTTTCAGATTATATATAGCTCCCATATACACGTACACACGAGTTGGGGAAATATGGTAGACTGTTTTCATATTTTAGACCCAGTTTCAATGGGATTTTCCTCCAATTGACTGGACAGTTTCCACAGAGAATATATTTAATATGATATTTAAGTGTATCAAGTTTGATCTAATTTGGTTCAGATTTCAGTGTAAAATCGCCACTCCAGGATAGCAATTGCTTTATATTTGGATGGAAATGCACATAGTTGGCCTTCTTAGGAGCTCTCTACGATTAAAATTGGAATAAATCTTTTGTTTTCTTCTTCTATTGCTCGTTACCGTGATACTGACTGTCTAAAAAGTGGACGAAAATAAACAAGTTACAACACCAGAAGTGTGTGTAAAATTGGACTCGTGAGCTGGACATATAACGTGACGAAGTGCCACCATATGGAAAATGACTGAGTCCAACAACTGCAAGATCACGATCAAAAAAAAACAATTAGACTGGAAAAAGCCAAGGTGTTGCTTCGCTTACACGACGGTGACAGGTTACCGAATTTGGTTTTTCTCTATGAGAAGCTATTCCAAATTGAGCAGTTTGTGAAGAAATGATTGGTTGAAAATTTAACACTTTCGATAGACCACCACAACTCCAGCGCCGACGACGATGATAATGTTGTGGGCCACCGTAACGGATGGTCGCTATCAGCTCGTATTCCTCGATCGTGGGATTAAAATAAACGTCAAATATTATAGGGAAAATGTCCTAAGAGACCATGGACATTCTAATAGGGTTCAGCAGCATCACACTCAGCACGCGTTAAACCAAGAATGTCTTAAAAAGTAGGTCCCCTGTTATTTTATTCCTACCGAACAACGGCCACCAAAATCTTTGGATCTCAATACGTTGAACTTCTGGGCCTAGGGAAATTTGGAGAGTAAGTTTGGCACAAAAAAAAAAAAAAAAACAAAGCCCCAGCAAAATAAATTTTACATGCCAACCAATGGATCCTTAGCATTGCTTTGGAAGTTATGTCTTCCAATGAATGAAGGAATTAAAAAAAAATTCAATAACTAAAATTTTCTTTTCACTAATTTCAATTTTTATTTTTTATTTACTTCTCGAGATGTTCTTTATTATTATGAATAAAAAAATCTCGCCAGCGGGGAATGTTTTTATCTCATATAGTATTTTAAAAGACTATTTTTAATACTGTGCATCGTTAAATGCGCTCATTTGAATGCCATAATTCGTGTCAAATGTAACGAATTCGAACAAAACTCAACTGATTCGAAAATTTCAAATTTGAAAAAACTAAAAAACGTCAATAAATAAAGCACTTTAAGCCTTACTATCAGCCACTCTGTATACAGAAAAAAATTTTCCAATTAGAGTCTTAATTGATTAAAAAAATATATATTCAATTAAAAATTTAATTGATTCTACAATTTTTTTAAATGAGGCAAAAATCAAAATCAAAATCAAACACAAACATTAATATTATCAATTAATTGTTTAATTGGATCAATTAATTTTTTAATTGACTTTCAATTAATTTTTTAATAGATACTATCATTTCTGTGATTGAAGACATTTCAATTAAAAATTAATTGGGACCAATTAATTTCGTGAGTGACGACAAAAAATATTTTTTTTGTGTATATGTTCCCTGTCAAGCGAGTAAGATTAAATGCGTCACACAAAGCTCTCAGTTTCCCACTTTTTATGACTTAGGAGCCACCGTGGTGCAATGGTTAGCATGCCAGCCTTGCATACCAAGGGTCATGGGTTCAATCCAGGGATGATAAATGATGTTGACGAAAAAGTACTAAAAATCTATTAAAAAAGTACTTTTCGAAGCCCAAAGGTGCTAAAATTACATAATATCAAATTTAAAGACTATTGTAAAAGTATACGTATATTAATATCTAGACCGATTTGGACAATTTTTTTAGATTTTCTAAAAAATCTTATTTTAAAAAATTTTATTTCTATAGAAAATTTTTCCAACATTTTATTTCTATAGAAAATTTTGACAAAATTTGATTTCTTTAGAAAATTTTGTCAAAATATTATTTCTATAGAAAATGTCAACATTTTATTTCTATTGAAATTTGTCAAATTTATTTGTATAGAAAATTTTGTAAAACATTTTTTTCTATAGAAAATTTTGTAAACATTTTATTACTATAGAAAATTTTGACAATATTTTATTTCTATATAAAAATTTCTCAAAATATTATTTCTATAGCAAATCTTTACAAAATTTTATTTCTATAGAAAATGTTGACAAAATTTTATTTAGAAAATTCTACCAACTATGACAACCGGCTCAGAGGCCAGCTCTAAGCATTATTGCGAAAGACACCATGTGTGTATTTCGTCTTCTTCTAAGTGTTTCAAACATATACACTATCTTATAATACTCTGTTCCTCAGTGTGGCGAAAAAAATCATATTTCAAGTTTCACATTTGCTGAAGAATACCACATTCGTTTCACATTTCTCTCAAAAATGTTGACATTCTTTAATAAAAACTAAAATATCCTCATTTTGGAATATATTTATTTCTTCAATGTCCGCTATTTATAATTTTTAGAGTTGAGTTGATATCTGAGAAACGTTCACATTTAGGACAGAAGTAACTCTATATAGAGTACCAAATGGCTCGCGGTCGTGCCACGGTGCTTTTGGCAGTTGAAATGTACCAAAAAAAGCACAAAAGTGTCAACTTTATCAACCCTGGTTCAATGCCAGTTTCGACCAAACACCAAAAAGTTGTTAAGCAGTTGATTATCTCCTTTCAGTAATGCCGGCAAAATTTCTGACTTCTCTAGGGGATTGCACTCCCAGAGAAGGAATATGATCACCTCAAACATGTACCATGTAACATGTTTGTCTCAATCCTTTTATTTTCTCGGAAATTATGTATCTGATTTCGGCAAACATGTTATATTCGGCGAGAAAACAACTTTTTTGCTACAAACATTACATGGTCATCATCCAAAAATAACATTGTGCTCTTGAAACATGTTTGAGGTGATCACATTCCTTCTCTGCGTGCACCGCCATGTGGAACGCCTTTCGGGCTCGACTATAAAAAAGGAGGTCCCTTGGAAATTATGTATCTGATTTCGCAAACATGTTGTGTTCGGTGAGAAAACAACTTTTTTGCGACAAACATTACATGGTCATCATCCAAAAATAACATTGTACTCTTGAAACATGTTTGAGGTGATCACATTCCTTCTCTGCGTGAACCGCCATGTGGAACGCCTTTCGGACTCGACTATAAAAAAAGGAGGTCCCTTGGCATTGAGCTAGACATAAAATCGGCAGTACTCATTGTGGTACGGCAATGCGTATCTAAACATTCATAAAAATTTTCTTTTTTCAAAAACTAGAATAACAATCAATTACATAGTGAACGAATGACCATTTGGAATTGCATATGCACATAACATCCATTAATTTTTTTTTAATCTGTACAGCTTGTTGTGGGTGAATATGGTATTGTTTATTGCTTTAGATTTTGATTGATTTTCCCGGAAAATGGCCGTAAGAAATCTCAGTCATACCCCCATTCCCACCAGCTGAAACCGTATTAGAAGACTTCATGTGCATGTGATTCTTCCAATTCAGTTCAGTCATGGTATTGATTACAATAAATCACAATAATTCAGATTTTATGAAACTGTTTGTTTTTTGTTTTGTTTTTTTTTTTGTTTTTACCAGATAACAAGGAATTTAATAATGTTTTATTGAAATTAATCTGACAATTGAATGTGCTTATGGAATGTTGTAACCATTTAAGGAGATTTCAAAGATTCTTCCTCTCTGTCTGTCTCTCACCCCACGATTTGTCGTGAAATGCGCGAATCAAGGAATTGAAATCATGATTATTTTTTCTTGGGAATCGTAGTGAAACAATGAAATAAATCACTTATTATTTTTAACAAAGAAATATGCATACATATATCGTATAATACTAAATAAAAATTTCGATTCGATTTGGAAAAAATTGTTCTTTATTACTCATAAAAATTATAACGAAGAAAATTTATCCATTTTCAATTTCTTTAAGGAAATAAAACTGCTCACAATTGTTCGTTCTTGACTTCCGCGCCTACTCGAATTGTTTACTGTAAAACAAACAGTTCATTGAACTTAAGGGGTGGACCTCATTAAGAAGGTTACAAATATTTTAGTTGTATTTCACAATTTTTCACGCCATTTTATGTGTTTTTCGATTTAACTCCTTCAGATTTGAGTCATCACCTTTAAAAATAATCTTAACTTGTTTTTGTTGTAGTTATTTTGTTTTAACCGCTAAATGACCAATGCCACCATAACCAATGGTACAGTGCCATGCTTCGGCTACTACCTTAGACTTAAAAACATTTTAAGATTACCAGAAAGAACTTGAACAGACACGAGAACATGAAAAAGGCTCTGTCTAGCAAATAAGGAATAGCAAACCCATAAAAGGAAATGCTATAAAAACTTAAGCGATACAAGATGACAAGACAAAAACAAATAAAAAACAAAATAAAAGCAAATACATTTAACAGGACAAAAGCTTAAACAAACCATGCCGAAATGATTTAAGAATTTTTCCATTGTTTTATGTAAAGACGTAAAAAGAAGAACAAAAAAGTATTGCCATAATTCAACGTTCCTTTACAGGAAATTTACAGAAGCTTTTTTACGTTATTCTCGCATTAATGGGGGTTCAATAAAAAGGGGCTTGATCCTACTGTACATCACCAAGGGTTTGAATTAAATAAACGTGATGATCGGATTCGACAAAACTAACCCGGGGTCAAAATTTTTGTAAAATATAATATGTTTGGATGCGCCAACATAATATTAACTTAGATATAGCCTAATATAACATATATGTGTTTAGAAAGAGAGGCCTAAGAGAGTATGCTTGGCAAGTAAAAAAATGGAAGTAAGCCATTGATCGCCTTAATTAATATATGATACAAAATGAAATATTTTAATTAAAATATTTTTCTACACAGTGTATGGCTGAGTAAACTAATATGTTTGAACAAATACAAACATATATTTCGTTAAAATATATGAGGGCTTGGAAGGCAAATGTGTTTGGGCGTAATATGTTACAGGAAGCGATTTCTTTTGAAGGGTGTGGGGAGGAGTAGCACATCATGTGTCTTCGATCGGAACAAGTAGGAACAAGCTCGTTCGTTTATGAGGAATCCAAAAATATGTTCAATCGTGAATTGAGTTCAAAGGATTAGTCGCGTTGTTTTCCTGCGGTAAATACGAATTTTGCCTGAAAAGAATGGGTAGTAGAGGATAACGATGAACAATACTTCAGTCCAGCGGACCCCAAAACTCCCGAATAGTCCTTCACAAAATTCGAAACATAACACGGCAGGAGACTTGTGATCGTCTTCCGAATGCTTGAGAATGAAAAATGGGAAGTTCGATCTCCCATGATTTATAAATTAATTCTATAATAACTACTTAATTACTAAAATTAGCTGGTAGATCGCATAACGGATGAATCATCTATTTGGGGATATATTTGTCGCAAATAAATGCATGAACAGTGAAGAGGGGCCAGTATTGCCAGGTTGGGGTTTCCATTAAAATAACGGATTTTTTGCTATGTTCGGGAGAGTTTCAAGAGGTATCATTTACTTATAATAATGGCCAGTAGGCATCATTATGGAGCCGTAGAATTAAAAAGGCGAAATTTTCTTTGTTTTAAATTGTTAACAATAGGAAAGGCTTCTTTTTTAATTAAAGTAGAAATAAAAAGAAATATCAGTTATTGTACTGAATCGTTTCGACAAAATTCCCGAATTTTGAGATTCTGGCAACACGATTTTCCCAAGTCTCCATCTAAAAAGTTTCGGCCTTGGAAAATATCCCCAATACTTGGCGACACTGTTGACCATTTTATTTCCATGATGATTAGACAATATTGGCTGATAACTATCTTCATCATTAAGATCGAGGGCTTCCAAAGAACCATTATATCCACATTTATTATTAGAAAATGACATTGATTTCAAAACAAACCAATTTCACTGTCCTAGTCTAACAATTGTTAATTGAGATTACAACTAACTTAATTACTCCCTAATAATGGTTTTTTTTTTTTGGCCTCGTTAAACATGTTTCCAACTTGATCAAATACTGCGTCGTCTGAATATGCAATTTCCTTTGTAGTATTTTTATTATCTATCACTGTTACGATAATCAGCTGAGTAAATGACAATGTCACAATAATGTCTTGGTCCACCAAACACCATTTGTGTATAGTCTGGTGATTGTGGCAACCAACAACGACGAAGACGCCCGTATAAAAGCCGCCCACTAACAATTCAAATATTTCTTTGACACATTCCTTGTTGTTTTTTTTTATTTTTAAATATTGTTGATATTGATATATAATTTCCCATCATTAGTAGCAATGCACTGCCAAGTAATAACTAATTACATGGAATCATTGATCTACAGAGCAGTTGTGGAACTTGCACAAGATAGGATATCTGTTTATGAAATGTTATAAGTGAATACAAGTGAAACCTCGTCAGAAGTTGAACATCCACGATCGCCCAAATTTGTCCATAATTCGAGAGGAGTCACTGAAATGAGATTTTAATTTTTATGTGATAGTATAGCGAATGTCTTCACGAATATTTTCCACTTTTTTAAAAGCTGTCCGCATTTCAAAGTGTCCAAGTTCTGAGAGTTTCACTGTATATGACGGTATGAGATATTTGTTGAAGAAGTAACGATATAAAACACTTATTTAGGCGTCATTTTAATTAGACTACTAACTCTTTATTTAGATATCCATCCAGCGGAAGTTTTTCATATCCATATATTATGATTCATGTGCTTAAATACTTCCATTAAATAGAATATTTTAAAATATGCTCTAGTGACGGCAGATTGGCGGCCATTGTGATCCATGATAATTCTGTTAACTACAAGTGTTTACAATTTTATAGTTTCGAATTATGTGCAATCGATAATCCTTCATGGAATTATTAAATATATTTAATAGAGCTTACATTATGATCATAGTCAGTTATTGAGAATATAAAACAACTTTATTAGTAGTATACTTGTTTAACACACAAAGGTTGAGATTAATATACTGATATCAAATAAATTGTCTCTAATGACTTAATTTAAAGTATTCAAAAAGATTATAGTAAACTACAAAAGTTTGTTATATTAATAAGATATTTTAAATGATAACACAAGGAAACTACAGAGGAGAATGATTGCGACATAATACATTTCAATGCCTGCACACTCAAAAATAACTCGTTCCACAGTGAAAAACAAAGTTTACTTGGATCCAAAGATTTTGACCTTCCCTTGTTAATTTTGATATTGATTCCGAGCAAAAGATGCCGCTTCTTTAAAATAAATCATTTTTTGGGAACCTATCTACGTTTAAATCTACACTCAAAAAAAATTTACTTGAACCCAAAGATTTTGACCTTCCTTTAAGGATTTTGGTATTGATTCCGAGCCAAAGATGCGGGTTGTTTAAAATAAGGAATTTTTTTGCGACCTATCTGGCTTTAAATCTAGGATCTATAAAATTAAAATTGGGATACAGATCTCATTTATTGAATTTTCATTTTATTTTTCGGTATATTAATAAAGCTATTCACGTACAAACAAATGCCAGTTTAAAAATCCAAATTATGACGGATATTTCGAAGTAAAAAACTATTTTCTTAATTCAAAATACTTTAAAACCAAAGATGCTAAATCTCTCAAAATAAGTCTTTGCCTGTACTTGAAGCGGTTTTACCTCATGCAACTTTAACGAAGGGACGAAAATTTTCAAAATGTGTGTCCTAAATTTAATGAAAAAAAAAATTTAAGCAAATATTATAAACTTTCTTTTAATTAAAATTTCATTATTTTAAAGAAATTTGTCCTTAATAGTGTATAAATTGCGCATCCTAAAATTGAGGTTGCGTAATCTTTAATATCACGTAAATATTTTTTTCAGTGTAGGGCCAATAGATTAATTTTCTCACATTTTCATTCTGTTTTTGTTGTTTGAGCTCATCATACAGTTGGAATAGACGTTGATATTCGAACTTAGTTTACTTCAGCTACGCTCAAAAAAAGTTTATTTGGATCCAAAGATTTTGAGCTTCTCTTAAGGATTTCCGAATTAAAGCGGATACCTCAAAGTAAAAATGCTTTCTTAATTCCAAAAAAAAACTTTAAACGCAAAGATGATAAATAATAAAATAAGTCTTAGCCTATATTTGAAGCTTTCTTATGTATAAAAAATGATTTACTAATTCTTACATCTAAAAATTAATAGCCCAATTCTAAATATTCCCTGGGGAACAATAAATCAACCATAACAAAAACGAAATAAAATTTTAACACAATTTTTTATAAAAATAAAACGTTGACAAAATTTTCTATAGAAATAAAATTTTGACAAAAATTTGTAGAGAAATAAAATTTTGACAAAATTTTCTATAGAAATAAAATTTTGATAAAATTGTTCTGATAAGAAATAAATTTGATAAAATTTCTTTAAGAATAAAAATGTTGACAAAATTTCCTATAGAAATTAATTTTTATAAAATTTCCTATAAAACTAAATTTTTGACATAATTTTCTATAGAATAAAATTTTGACAAAATTTTCTAAGAAGATAAAATTTTGACAAATTTTCTATAGAAATAAAATTTGAAAAAATTTTCTATAGAAATAAAATTTTAACAAAATTTTCTATAGAAATAAAATGTTTTTTTAAATTTTCTATAGAAATAAAATTTTGACAAAATTTTCTATAGAAATAAAATTTTGACAAAATTTTCTATAGAAATAAAATTTTACAAAATTTCTAATAGAAATAAATTTTGACAAAATTTTTCTATAGAATAAAATTTTGTTTTGACAAAAATTTCTATAGAAATAAAAATTTGACAAAAATTTCTATAGAAATAAATTTTGACAAAATTTTCTATAGAAATAATTTGACAAAATTTCTATAGAAATAAAAATTTTGACAAATATTTTCTATAGAAATAAATTTACAAAATTTTCTATAGAAATAAAATTTTGACAAATTTTCTATAGAAATAAAATTTTGACAAAATTTTCTATAGAAATAAAATTTTTACAAAATTTTCTATAGAAATAAAATTTTGACAAAATTTTTTTATAGAAATAAAATTTTGACAAAATTTTCTAGAAATAAAATTTTGAAAAAATTTTCTATAGAAATAAAATTTTGACAAAATTTTCTATAGAATAAAAATTTTGACAAAATTTTCTATATAGAAATAAAATTTTGACAAAATTTTCTATAGAAATAATATTTTGACAAAATTTTCTATAGAAATAAAATTTTGACAAAATTTTATATGAAAATAAAATTTTGACAAAATTTTCTATAGAAATAAAATTTTGACAAAATTTTCTATAGAAATAAAATTTTTAAAAAATTTTCTATAGAAATAAAATTTGACAAAATTTTCTATAGAAATAAAATTTTGACAAAATTTTCTATAGAAATAAAATTTTGACAAAATTTCTATAGAAATAAAATTTTGACAAAATTTTCTGTAGAAATAAAATTTTGACAAAATTTTCTATAGAAATAAAATTTTGACAAAATTTTCTATAGAAATAAAATTTTGACAAAATTTTCTATAGAAATAAAATGTTAACAAAATTTTCTATAGAAATAAAATGTTAACAAAATTTTCTATAGAAATAAAATGTTGACAAAATTTTCTATAGAACTAAAACATTGAAATTTTAATTGAAAATATTTTGGTGAAAATTGTTTCTGCGCATATAAAACATATTACAATATTGAAGACACCCCACTAAAATAAGTTATTATTTAACATATAAATCATATTTGACGACTTTTTCATAAAAAATGTACCAAAAAATTCATAACATATTACTCTGGCTTTTTTTTCTTAGAACATCAATGGACCTCAATATTCGCAATGACAAAAAACAAACGAGAGATCACCATCTCGAAGATATTAAAATCTCTTTTCAAGAAAACATCTTCATTATTATGGACACACTGAAACGTGTAACCGACTTTCTTATTTCATACGGACTATTGAAAGCGGCATGAAGAGGCAGACTGAGTCACTAAACCACAAGTAGCTTAAATGTTTAACTACGACATGTTAACTAAGAAAACAAGCCCCCGAAGATGTTATTGTCGCATCTTTGGCTAGATTTACTACCATTGTCGCTCCTTTGTTCGAGTAGTGTCTGTATTTATTCCTTTGATAGTTGCAAACAACATTTGGTTGTAGCACAAACACAAAACATTTTTACTTTTCGATGTAGAAAATACTACACATGTTGAAGTTCATACATGTCAGCCAACTTCTTCTGTTCGAAATACGAAGGACGATTTCAAAGTATCATTAAATTGATATATTGGGGATATACTAAGTAGACTCTTAAGCCCAAAGACTTCAAAAATTGCTTCGTTAATTTTACGAAGAATTCTTCATTAACTATTCTTCGCAAGTCTCTCATTAAAACAAAGAATTTGCATTGAATTTTGTCAAAATTTTATTTCTGTAGAAAATGTTGTCAAAATTTTATTTTTATAGAAAATTTTATCAAAATTTTATTTCTATAGAAAATTTGTCAAAATTCTATTTCTATAGAAAATTTTGTCAAAATTTTATTTCTATAGAAAATTTTGTCCAACATTTTATCTCTATAGAAAATGTTGTCAAAATTTTATTTCTATAGAAAAGTTTGTCAAAATTTTATTTCTATAGAAAATTTTGTCACAATTTTATTTCTATAGAAATTTTGTCAAAATATTATTTCTATAGAAATTTGTCAAAATTTTATTTCTATAGAAAATTTTGTCAAAATTTATTTCTATAGAAAATTTTGTCAAAATTTATTCCTATAGAAATTTTGCAAAATTTATTCTATAAAATTTTGTCAAAATTTTATTTCTATAGAAAATTTTGTCAAAAATTTATTTTCTATAGAAAATTTTTCAATTTTATTTCTATAGAAAATTTTGTCAAAATTTTATTTCTATAGAAAATTTTGTCAAAATTTTATTTCTATAGAAAATTTTGTCAAATTTTATTTCTATAGAAAATTTTGTCAAAATTTTATTTCTAAGATAATTTTGTCAAAAATTTATTTCTATAGAAAATTTTGTCAAAATTTTATTTCTATAGAAAATTTTGTCAAATTTTTTCTACAGAATTTTGTCAAAATTTATTTCTATAGAAAATTTTGTCAAAATTTTATTTCTATAGAAAATTTTGTCAAAATTTTATTTCTATAGAAAATTTTTTCAAAATATTATTTCTATAAGATAATTTGGTGAAAATTTAATTTCTATAGAAATTTTTGTTTTCAAAATATTATTTCTATAGAAAATTTGGTCAAATTTTTTTTCTATACAAAATTTTGTCAAAATTTTTTTTCTAGAGAAAATTTTTTCAAATTTTATTTCTATAGAAAATTTTGTCAAAATTTTATTTCTATAGAAAATTTTGTCAAAATTTTATTTCTATAGAAAATTTTGTCAAAATTTTTATTTCTATAGAAATTTTGTCAAAATTTTATTTCTATAGAAAATTTTGTCAAAATTTTATTTCTATAGAAAATTTTGTCAAAATTTTATTTCTATAGAAAATTTTGTCAAAAATTTTATTTCATAGAAAATTTTGTCAAAATTTTATTTCTATAGAAAATTTTGTCAACATTTTATTTCTATAGAGAATTTTTTTCCAACATTTTATTTCTATTGTCCTGTATACTGTATCAGCCAATAAAGCGTATT